>CAJQUW010009908.1:0-73206 GCA_907163375.1 Prostheceraeus crozeri
TTTGCTTCTACTGTATATTATTATCATCATTATTATCATAAGATTCTTTAAGATCGGGCAAAACCCTAGAACCTTCAGTTCGTCTATTATGATTATGATTATGGACATTGTTAATAGTATAAGGTGTTGTCCACATATAAATTTTTTCTTGTTGAGCTAAACCATTTATGTAAGATTTTAATAAATTAATATTTAAATTGGAATACAATCCTATATATGTATCATCATCATATCTTTGCGGCATTTCTAATGTTTCTTGTTTATAAATTGTATCTCTATAATATACTTGACATAATAATTCTTCATTATGTTTTCTACTCTCTATGTGAATGTTATATTGATTTTGATCGTCAACAAATAATCTAATTTTTTCTTTGGAAAAAGATTTTAATTTTTTAACTAATTCTTTAATATTGATATAATTAATAATTTTATTTTCTATCCATTCAGTATTACTAATTGGTAACACTGCTCTAATAAAACCATAAACGTTATTATGACCTATTATAACCATATTTTCTTTATTTAATTCAACATAAGCTACATCATTATATTTACTTACTATATCCATAAATTTAATAAATGGATCACCCGGAAATAAACAATAGTTAGTTTCTATAGAAGGTAAACCTTTTGTTTCTTCTCTAAATATTTCGGCTTGTAATTCAAATAAAATATTAACATCTATACATGGATTTTTATTATTATTATTACCAAAACATTTATTTTCAAATCCCGTTGATCTCGTCGAATAAGAAGAACAGGATTTTGCGGACGAATATAATTTTTTTAAATTTGCTTTATCCATTTTTTTATTTTTATTAGAAAAAAAATTTATTTTTTTATTGTTAAAAAATGATGTTACCAAATGTTGGTGGAGGTGCATATATCCCGAATAATCGTGAATTAGAAATAGAAATAGAAAATTATATTATGAAAACTGGAGACGTTTTATCTGGTCCATTGCATCTTTCTATTCTTCCGCAACAAAATACAGAGTTAACAAATAATAAAAGAAAAATATATAAACCATGTTTTGGTTCCACTGATGAATGAATTAAAGTTGCTAAAACTTAATGACAAATCATTAAACGAAAAATTATTAAAACTTGATAAAAAGGATAGAGAGCTAGAAGCAGATATAGCAAAACTTTTTAAAAAGATTTCAGAACAATCAAAAATTTTAATATTACTTTCTATAAATTTAAAATCTGCAGTCATTAAGAATAAACATCAGATACAACTATTGAAAGAACAATTAGAAGATGAAATAGAAAAACTACCTGAAAGAATTTAAAAAAATTTAAAGCAGTTAATAACTACATTCCAAAAAAGTGTTGATGAATTGAGTTCTAAAATTACTCAACAAATGAAAAAGATGAATAGAATAATAAATGAAGTAAACTCGCTTAATCAAAGAGTTGATAAAATGAAATCTCTTAAAATCAATTTAGAAAATGAATTAAAGAAAAATTTACAAGAAAACTCTAAAGAAAATAAAGAACAGTTAGATTATGTTCAAAGACAATTAGATGTTCTTAAAATTAAGTTAAATGCTCTTAAAACGGCGTTGAAGATTAATCAGCAGAAAATGCAAGTTAATAGAAAAGAAATTAAAGTACATCACACGCTACTTGACGCAATAGATAAAGTGCAACAGTCAATTAATAAAGTTATCTCGAAGTTGTTGTCCATTCACAAACGTAAATCTTAAACGGACCAAAGGTCCTCGAGGCTTTAGCCAATCGTAAATATTTTTTCCCAAAAGTCAAATTTAATCCTAAAAAATGCCTATAATTTATAAACACAATCTTGAACATTTTGCTTCAAATCAAAAAATTGCTCATGAACCATCTATGAAATCTGTTTACCATTATGACAGTGTAGAAACAATCGGAACACAAAAGTTCCTAGGCACCGCAGGTGCCCTCCAAAAAGAAGAGGCTGGCATCTTTTCTGGTATTGGTAGTATCGTTAACTTAATTAAAAATAATAAAGATTTGATTACATCTGCTGCAAAAGGAGCAGCTGCTATAGGTAGTACAGCTAGTGCAATATCAAATGCTGTTAAGTCTCAAAACGAGTTAAAACAACTAGAAGCTATTCGTAAACTTAGGAATGATTCTGAAGAACTAAAAAATTTAAAAAAACTTTCAGAGGAAACAAAAAACAAAATTGCTAACATAGCTGTGGGGGAAACCTTGAGGAGCGGAGCTCCGTCTGATAGTAAACATAAGAATAAATCAGGCGTAGCCATAAAACGTTCAATTGAAGAAATAAGAGGAAATGGCGTGAGCAGCAACCTTCGGTTTAACCAGCAAAGCTGTAGCGGAGCTGGTCTAGCAAAATTCTAAAATATATTTTTTAGTAAAATTATTTTAGTAAAATTATTTCAGTAAAATTTTTTTACTAAAATTTTTTCTGTGTGTGAGAAAAACAAAAAATCAAATTATTTTTTATAAAAATGTCTTCGCTTATCGAAAATAAATTTAGATTAGACGATCCTCCGTTCGTCAGTTATAATCAAAAAAAGAATGACTATATAAGAATTGCTATGAATCCCGGATCTTCCAGTAGAGTAAATACTGGAGGTGATTTAATCTTTGAAGTTGATAATCAGCAGAGTTATATATATCTACCTGATTCATTTTTACACTGTGAATACTCTGTGTATAGTGATGCCAATTTTACAACACCATTACCAGAAACCGATAATATTGCACTAGAGAATAATTTGTTTCCAAGATTATTTACACAAATGCGTTTAGATGTTGCAACTCAAAATATAGAAACAATAAGTGATTCTCCAGGTGTAATTGATACAATGCTTAGATTTGTAACAATTGGTGAAAATAATAAAAAGTATGAAATCGAAGGTTGGTTTCCTGATACTAATGATGGTATAATTGTTGATGATTTAACTCACGCTGGAACAGATGTAGCAGGAATTGCGAAAGATGTAGAAAATATTGCAAAACATTTAAATAAAACAAATAATGATGCATATAAAGAAAGACGTGAGTTTAACAAGAAAAGTAAACAGACAGTTAATTGGTCATTGTCTCCATTATTCGGATATTTAGATTATGATAAAATATCATATCAATTAAAATTTAAATTAATTATTCATCGTACAGCAAATAATGAATTAATCTTTTTTGGTAAGACTGGAAAAAAAGCATATTTAAAAATTGATAGACTTGAATGGTCGATTAAGCATATTACTCCTAGTTTAGAGATTGAAACAGCTATTGCAAAAAGATTAAATACTAACAAACCAATTCCAGTAAGTTTTCTAAAGAGAACTGCTAGTTCAGTAACTTTTTCCGAACAAAGATTTAACTGGCATTTTACTAGAACTGCGAATACTCCAAGATATTTATTACTAACTTTTCAAAGAAATAATTCTCCAAGTTTTGATAAGAACAATAATCTCTTCCTATTAATACAATTCGAAGTTTACAAGTTTCATTAAATCAAACCCGATATCCAATTGATCCATTAAGATTCGATGATACCAATAATCAATTTATGGAAGGATATGATTCTTATCGAAATCTTTGTACAGAATTTGGAGTTGAACCACAATTAACTCCTGGAGATTGGAGACATTTATATCCTGTTTTCTGTTTCGATTTAAGTGCACAATCTGAAGATATTATCAAGACTGGTTGTGATGTAACAATTAATATTGAAAAGAAAGATTCCACAACTTCATTGATGGCTTATGGTATATTGCTAGAAGATGTAAAATATTCTATTGAAATTCTTAATGGAAAGATGGCTAGGATAGGTTAGTAACCTGAGGACCTTTGGTCCGATAAGTTAATTAAATTCTTAGATTAAAATTTTTTTAGTAATTAGTAATAAAATTTTTTTTGTAACTAGAATAGATTAAAAATTTTTGATAACTTAAAATGTTTCATAACTAGAATAGATTAAAATTTTTGATAACTTAAAATTTTTTTATTAAAAATGTCGCAAGCGAAAGTAGTTTATAGTGTGACATCCGGCGCGACGCTTCGCTTCGCTTTGCTTCGCATCGCTTGCGCCGGATGTCACACTTTTGCGGGTTTTTTCAAAAAAATCAAAATTTCAAAAAATCAAAATTTCAAAAATTTAGGTAGACTTCAAATTTCACGTGGCCGAAGGCCGAAGGGCGAAAATTTAAGCGTTTTTAAAAATACCCAATTTTCAAATTTTTCAAAATCTCAAATTTGAGAATTACAATCGGGCGAAGCCCTAGAACCTTCGGTTCGATTTTCACCCCCAAAATCATGACCGTTCAAGGACACCGAAAATCATAAAAGTTGAGAATTTCAAATTCATGAATTTTATCCATTTTTCAGGTTTTTAAAATATATCATGTGACTTGCGAACCGAAGGTTCAGGGCTTCGCCCGTTAAAAATATTTCTTTAAAAATGGAAGAAACAAAAGTGGAAGGAACTTCAGAAATGGAAGGAACCTCAAGAATATATCCTTCGTTATCATATGAACGTAGTTCTACTTTAATGGACATTGAAAAAATGAACATTGAAAAAATGAACAAAGAAAAACACAAAGATAGAGTTAGGTATATGAAAGATAAGGAATCTCAATTATTATTAAGATTAGAGCATTATAAAAAGTTAAGAAAGAGATGGTCTAATGCTTTAACAATTGTCATTTCATCTGGCGTTCTTACAATTCCAGTAGTTGCTACTGCTTTAACTCGATACAAAATGAAAACACATTTCCATCTTTGAAATATTTTATTCACATCACAGACAAGTACTATGTACAAGTAGCATGGTTTACAATGAATAAAATATATGTTACTAAAATGTATTATGCCATGATACAATTGTTTCTGTATGAGTAAAATAAGCTAAGGCTCATAGAACTATAAAACCAATGAGGACAAGTAGCATGGTTTACAATGAATAAAATATATGTTACTAAAATGTATTATGCCATGATACAATTGTTTCTGTATGAGTAAAATAAGATAAGGCTCATAGAACTATAAAACCAATGAGGACAAGTAGCATGGTTTACAATGAATAAAATATATGTTACTAAAATGTATTATGCCATGATACAATTGTTTCTGTATGAGTAAAATAAGGTAAGGCTCATAGAACTATAAAACCAATGAGGACAAGTAGCATGGTTTACAACGAATAAAATATGTTGACTAGAAAATGTATTATGCCATGATACAATTATTTCTGTATGAGTAAAATAAGGTAAGGCTCATAGTACTATTATCTATTGGGAGTAGCTTACCGTTTCAATTGATTGAGTTTAAAATTTGATCAAGGGTTGGGCGCTGTCTTCCATGGCGAAGATACGAGTCAATAATAGCGAAGTTCCTTTTGAAAAAATGATATAGATTCCGTCGAGGTCTTAATAAACGGAAATCGTAAATATAGTTTATAAAATTTTCTTAAAAAGATGCTATAGCCTCTCGAATAACCTAATTGTTTGCAAACATGGCCACTTCCCCGGATTACAGTCAAAGCTCTTCCTTTTAACAACGATAACTTCACAGTATTGTTCACCGAAATGTTTTCTTCTCTTCTTAAATGTGCTAAATAATTAGTTAGCTCTGATGGTAAGATGTCTCTTTGAATTTCTTCTTCAAAATTATAGTTTGAACTGATATTGATGGCGTTATCTTGCAATGTGTCTTCAAATCGATTTATCACTAAAAATTCTCTGAATGTTTTTGATGCGTGGATGTCTTCTTCCTCCCTTGGTTTAAGATATTTCTCCTGAAATTCTGTTAGCATCTCAATACACTTCTTCCGTTGATCTTCGTTCACAATAGTGTCTGAAATTTTTCTTTTCAAATCGGCAAAGGCGATGCTTGAACGTGCCATTTTCGTTAAAACGTAGTGAATTAATTATGATAAAAATAAAATTGTTGATAGTCGCTGATGAAATTGACCAAAATAGATAAAGGTCACAGATGATTCGTAAGCAGTCACAGTCTCGTAGAACGCTCGCAGAATGAATGCACGCATAATACGTGGAATAATGGCAGCAGCTGTTCAAGTGAAAAGTCATGAGTTATGCGGGTCACAAAGAATTCTCTCATACTGAATAGCTTAAACTGGTAGCAGCTGTTCATGTTGAGAAATTTGGTAACAGATGTTGCTAATGTCTTAATACAGATAAAACAATCAATATTCTCTTAACAAGAGTTCATAAGAATAAAATGGAACAATGTAACGTTTTAATTTAGATTAAATTAAATCATTTCAAAATCGAATAAGTAGCAAGGAAAGTCATCATTGTGGAACAGTTTTAAATCAATACCCCCTCCCTTCTGTCTAAGTAGTAAGGAAAGACATCATTAGAGAACAGTTTTAAATCAATACCCCCTCCCTTCTGACTAAGTAGCAAGGAAAGTCATCATTGTGGAACAGTTTTAAATCAATACCCCCTCCCTTCTGACTAAGTAGTAAAGAAAGACATCATTAGAGACCAGTTTTAAATCAATACCCCCCCCAGTAGTAAGGAAAGTCATCATTATAAAAATGTTTTAAATCAATACCCCCTTCTGACTAAGTAGTAAGGAAAGACATCATTAGAGAACAGTTTTAAATCAATACCCCCCCTCCTTCTGACTTCTAGGGGTCCCTTAAGAAATTTTTTTATTATAAAATGAGCAACATAAATGAGTTTTTGAAATTATATGGAACACAGACAACAACGAATTTCGATTTAAATAAGATTGCTAATCAATTGGGAATAAAGAATTTTCACATATTGATGAGGGATGAATTACAATTCCTAAAAAATAGGCCAACAGGAACCTTCAGTTCCCGGAATAAAGTTCCATCAATAACTGTAAATTTCATAACAAATCTTCATACGTCAAATGAAAAAGGTGTACATTGGTCAGCAGGCGTTAAAAATTATCAGCAGAACTATTATTTTGACCGCCCGGAGGCTGAGAACTATTGGTTCGACTCATACGGTTTGCCCCCTACAAATGAAGTAAAAGAATTACTTGGCAATGGAATTTATAATACATTTCAAATTCAAAAACCGGGAACAACTTATTGTGGGCAATTATGTTTATACGTTTTGTACAAATTACAAAAAGGAGTACCATTTCTAGATATTATGTTAGAGTTAAACAATCTATAACTCAAGCGAAGCTAGCTAAAGCGCCACCTAGAGGTTAAAGCTCTGTTTTCTGTAATTCATTTTGATAAAATCGGCCTCTGATATCTTCATCATCTAAATCTTTAATTTCATAAGTAATCGGATAACTTTGATTTATTTTGCAAACTTCAAATATTTCTTTAGTCCAATAGCCAACAAAGCCTTTTTCAAATTTATTCTTATATTTAAATATTCTAACTCTATCTCCAATTTTAAATTTCGGCTTAAGTTTCTGCAAATTCGGATTACTCTCATTCGAATTATTATTCTCGAATATTTTCTTTCGTATCAAATCAGGGTCGTCAGAAGCATTCTTTGGAGTTTCTTCAATACCAGAATGAACTTTATTATTGTACTCTTCTACAATTCCTGGTAATATCTTCAACCATTTCTGATTTCTTTGCTCAGTAAATTTCTTGAATAATTTATTTTTTAACGTCCGATTGAATCTTTCTATCACTACGGCCTTCCCAGCGTTTTCAGTTGAATAAACAATTTCAAATAGTGGCTGAACGTTTCGGTTATAAAATTCCGACCCTTTATCAACAAACAATTTTTTTGGCTTTCTCTTACTTTCTTTAAAGATTTCTTCAAACGCATATTTAACTGATAGACCACTTTTATTTTTTAAAGGCTTTACCCAAGCGTATCGTGTATATAAATCTATAACGGTCAATGCGTATATGTAGTCCCTTTCATTCGGCATATGAATAAGATCAGCACTCCAAATATCATCTTTATTAAATACTTTTACTTTCAATAGATATTTCGGCTTTCTATATTCCTTGTGAATTTCGGACGCATAGGTTCGAGCGTTGCTCTCAGAGTTATTAGTTCGAGCGTTGCTCTCAGAGTTATTAGTTCGAGCGCTGCTCTCAGAGTTATTAGTTCGAGCGTTGCTCTCAGACAGCTTAGCTGTCGTTTCATTTAAACCCTGGCCGAATAATATTTTAGCTTGTAAAGCTTTCTTAACAAACATTCTTTCAATCTTTTCTCTAAATGTAGGATTTTGAATACTATCTAATTCTTGAATCATCTTCTTGTCAGCTGCATGTCGAGAACTTAGATCATGATTTCGATAAGCTAAATCATGCCTGTAAGCGGCGGCATCTACTCTATTTATTGGTTCTTCACCTGGTTTCGGATTATTATTCTCATCTAGTCTTATATCTAATCGAGTTCCTGGACCGGTATATGAATGACCAGGAAGATGTTTTTCTTTCGAATATTTACTCCAAATAAATCCAGGAAAGTTTTCTAATGTTTTTTGTATATCACCACCGAAGTGGTATGGAACTTTGTTCTTGTCACCTCCAATATGCTGACAATGTGAGTTTTTATTTTTGTTTAATAGATAATTCAATAAATCTAAATTAGAAATTTTTAATTTAATTAAATTTTCGGAATTTGTGGAATTCATTTTAAAAGATAAAAAAAATTAAGAAGATAAAAATAAATGTTTTACCGAAAAGAACCAAAGGTTCTGAGGCTATTACCGAATCATACTAGGACTTAGATATATTCCAGAACCATCCTTAGTTTCTTTAATTTCAATTAAATCATCAACATTGTGGAGAATATTTTTAAGAACTCGTTTTCCTTCATCAACTAATTTTAATTTACTAATAAAATTATCTACTACTCCTTCACCCCTAGCAACTTTCTCTAACTCTCTATTATGTCGTTTTTGTTCTTCTAATGCTGCTTTCTCTGATTTATTTTTATTTACTGCTTGGACAATACCAGCTGTCCCACCTGCAACACTTCCTGCTGCAGCTATGCCTCCTATTATTAGTGGAATTAATGGGAGAATACCGCCATTCTTTTCTTCTTGTAATTGAATATTCTCTATCATTGGTTTACTTAAGTAATACTTTTTTTTATTAATAGTAATAGTTTTAGGGGTATTTTTGTCAACAATATTACGTAATTTTAATTCAACAGTTTTATTATTAATATTACTTTTCGCTTGCGACATTTTTAATAAAAAAATTTTAAGTTATCAAAAATTTAAATCTATTCTAGTTATGAAAAAATTTCAAGTTACCAAAAAAATTTAAGTTACCAAAAAATTTTAATCTATTCTAGTTATTAAAAAATTTCAAGTTACTAAAAAATTTTAAGTTACCAAAAAATTTTAATCTATTCTAGTTATGAAAAATTTTAAGTTACCAAAAATTTTAATCTATTCTAGTTATGAAAAAATTAATTAATCGACTAAGTCTTGGGCTTTAGCCTATCGGAGCGAAGCTCCTCTGGCTTTAGCCAATCCTAACCATCTTCCCATTAAGAACTTCAATAGAATATTTTACATCTTCTAGCAATAAACCATAAGCCATCAATGAAGTTGTGGAATCTTTTTTTTCAATATTAATTGTTACATCACAACCATTTTTAATAATATCTTCAGATTGTGCACTTAAATCGAAACAGAAAATTGGATATAAATGTCTCCAATCTCCAGGAGTTAATTGTGGTTCAACTCCAAATTCTGTACAAAGATTTCTATAAGAATCATATCCTTCCATAAATTGATTATTGGTATCATCGAATCTTAATGGATCAATTGGATATCGAGTTTGATTTAATGAAACTTGTAAACTTCGAATTGTATTAATATGAAAAATATTATTGTTCTTATCAAAACTTGGAGAATTATTTCTTTGAAATGTTAGTAATAAATATCTTGGAGTATTCGCAGTTCTAGTAAAATGCCAGTTAAATCTTTGTTCGGAAAAAGTTACTGAACTAGCAGTACGCTTTAGAAAATTTACTGGAATTGGTTTGTTAGTATTTAATCTTTTTGCAATAGCTGTTTCAACCTCTAAACTAGGAGTAATATGCTTAATCCACCATTCAAGTCTATCAATTTTTAAATATGCTTTTTTTCCAGTCTTACCAAAAAAGATTAATTCATTATTTGCTGTACGATGAATTATTAATTTAAATTTTAATTGATATGATATTTTATCATAATCTAAATATCCGAATAATGGAGACAATGACCAATTAACTGTCTGTTTACTTTTCTTGTTAAACTCACGTCTTTCTTTATATGCTTCATTATTTGTTTTATTTAAATGTTTTGCAATATTTTCTACATCTTTCGCAATTCCTGCGGCATCTGTTCCAGCGTGAGTTAAATCCTCAATAATTATGCCATCATTAGTATCAGGAAACCAACCTTCGATTTCATGCTTTTTATTATTTTCACCAATTGTTACAAATCTAAGCATTGTATCAATTACACCTGGAGAATCACTTATTGTTTCTATATTTTGAGTTGCAACATCTAAACGCATTTGTGTAAATAATCTTGGAAACAAATTATTCTCTAGTGTAATATTATCGGTATCTGGTAATGGTGTTGTAAAATTAGCATCACTATATAAAGAATATTCACAGTGTAAAAATGAATCAGGTAAATATAAATAACTCTGCTGATTATCAACTTCAAAGATTAAATCTCCTCCAGTATTTACTCTACTGGAAGATCCGGGATTCATAGCAATTCTTATATAGTCATTCTTTTTTTGATTATAACTGACGAACGGAGGATCGTCTAATCTAAATTTATTTTCGATAAGCGAAGACATTTTTATAAAAAATAATTTGACTTTTTGTTTTTCTCACAGACAGAAAAAAATTTTACTAAAAAAATTACTAAAAAATTTTACTAAAATATAATTTTAGAATTTTGCTAGACCAGCTCCGCTACAGCTTTGCTGGTTAAACCGAAGGTTGCTACTCACGCCATTTCCTCTTATTTCTTCAATTGTTTTTTTATTATTTTTATTTTGATTATGTTTACTATTAGACGGAGCTCCGCTCCTCAAGGTTTCCCCAACAGCTATGTTAGCAATTTTGTTTTTTGTTTCCTCTGAAAGTTTTTTTAAATTTTTTAGTTCTTCAGAATCATTCCTAAGTTTACGAATAGCTTCTAGTTGTTTTAATTCGTTTTGAGACTTAACAGCATTTGATATTGCACTAGCTGTACTACCTATAGCAGCTGCTCCTTTTGCAGCAGATGTAATCAAATCTTTATTATTTTTAATTAAGTTAACGATACTTCCAATACCAGAAAAGATGCCAGCCCCTTCTTTTTGGACGGCACCTGCGGTGCCTAGGAACTTTTGTGTTCCGACAGTTTCTACACTATCATAATGGTACACAGGTTTCTGAGATGGTTCATGAGCAATTTTATTATTTGATGCAAAATGTTTAAGATTGTGTTTATAAATTATAGGCATTTTTTAGGATTAAATTTGACTTTTGGGAAAAATATCTACGTGTTAAGATTTACGTTTGTGAATGGACAACAACTTCGAGATAACTTTATTAATTGACTGTTGCACTTTATCTATTGCGTCAAGCAGCGTGTGATGTACTTTAATTCCTTTTCTATTAACTTGCATTTTCTGCTGATTCATCTTCAACGCCGTTTTAAGTGCATTTAACTTAATTTTAAGAACATCTAATTGTCTTTTAACAGAATCTAACTGTTCTTTATTTTCTTTAGAGTTTTCTTGTAAATTTTTCTTTAATTCATTTTCTAAATTGATTTTAAGATTTTTCATTTTATCAACTTTTTCATTAAGTGAGTTTACTTCATTTATTATTCTATTCATCTTTTTCATTTGTTGAGTAATTTTAGAACTTAATTCATCAACACTTTTTTGGAATGTAGTTTGTAACTGCTTTAAATTTTTTTTAATTCTTTCAGGAAGTTTTTCTATTTCATCTTCTAATTGTTCTTTTAACATTTTTATCTGATGTTTATTTTTAATGACTGCAGATTTTAACTTTATAGAAAGTAATATTAAAATTTTTGATTGTTCTGAAATCTTTTTAAAAAGTTTTGCTATATCTGCTTCTAGCTCTCTATCCTTTTCTATCAAGTTTTAATAATTTTTCGTTTAATGATTTGTCATTAAGTTTTAGCAACTTTAATTCATTCATCATGGAACCAAAACATCGTTTATATATTTTTCCTTTAAATCATTGATTTGTGTATCAACATATTGTTTATTTGTTAACTCTGTATTTTGTTGTGGAAGAATAGAAAGATGCAATGGACCAGATAAAACGTCTCCAGTTTTCATAATATAATTTTCTATCTCTATTTCTAATTCACGATTATTCGGGATATATGCACCTCCACCAACATTTGGTAACATCATTTTTTAACAATAAAAAAATAAAATTTTTTCTAATAAAAATAAAAAATTAAATTTTTTCTAATAAAAATAAAAAATAAAATTTTTCTAATAAAAATAAAAAATAAATTTTTTTCTAATAAAAATAAAAAAATGGAAAATCCAAATTTAAAAAAATTATATTCGTCCGCATCATCCTGTTCTTCTTATTCGACGAGATCAACGGGATTTGAAAATAAATGTTTTGATAATAATAATAATAATACTATTACAAATCCATGTATAGATGTTAATATTTTATTTCAATTACAAGCCGAAATATTTAGAGAACAAACAAAAGGTTTACCTTCTATAGAAACTAATTATTGTTTGTTTCCAGGAGATCCATTTATTAAATTTATGGAGATTGTTAGTAAATATAATGATGTAGCTTATGTGGAATTAAATAAAGAAAATATGGTTATAATAGGTCATAATAATGTTTATGGATTTATTAGAGCAGTGTTACCAATTAGTAATACTGATTGGATAGAAACTAAAATTATTAATTATATCAATATTAAAGAATTAGTTAAAAAATTAAAATCTTTTTCCAAAGAAAAAATTAGATTATTTGTTGACGATCAAAATCAATATAACATTCATATAGAGAGTAAAAAACATAATGAAGAATTATTATGTCAAGTTTATTATAGAGACACAATTTATAAACAAGAAACATTAGAAATGCCGCAAAGATATGATGATGATACGTAAATAGGATTATATTCAAACTTAAATATTAATTTATTAAAATCTTACATAAATGGCTTAGCTCAACAAGAAAAAATTTATATGTGGTCAACACCTTATACTATAAACAATGACCATAATCATAATAAACGAACCGAAGGTTCTAGGGCTTTGCCCGATCATAACAATCCTCTGAATCATATTGAAGAATCTTATGATAATAATGATGATTCTGTAACATCTGAAAAAGGTGTAAATGGTAAAAAAGATTATAAAAATATTAGTAATTATAAAAATTTATCTAAATTTTATTTTCTTACAATTGAAAATAATAATGATGGTATAGTTGAAGATACTGTTAGACAACTATGTGTCGGGTCTACAAAATTTAAATTAGGATTTACATCTAATCAATTTAAAATTTTATCATCTTTAACAAAAACTAAAAGTGATTCAGATTATGGTGGTGTTATTAAATTTTCCAAAAGAGATCAAAGACCAATATTTTTCTCTATTATATTATTATCAGATAAAAGATGTAATTTAGAATTAGATATTCCAATAAGAGAATGGTATCCTATCAGGGAATGGCATCCAATCCCAAAAAGTGTAATTTATGATGATGAAGAAACAATTTATGATGATGATGAAGAATCAATTGATGATGATGATGAAGAATCAATAGTTAGTGAAAAAAAATTTAAATTATCTTTTGATAAAACATTATATGATGAAACTTAATATGATAAAACTTAATAGAAAATACCAAAATATTCGATAAATATATTTTCATATGTAATAAAATTTTTAGATGTAATAAGTTTTTAGATGTTATAAGTTTTTAGATGTAATAAATTTTTAGATGTAATAAATTTTCAGATGTTATAAATTTTTTAGATGTTATAAAATTTTTAGATGTAATAAATTTTTTAGATGTTATAAAATTTTTAGATGTAATAAAAAAATTATTATTCCCACGTGTCATCATCATCACTTAAATTACTCTCACAGATGATTGTTTGAAATATTTCAGCTTGAATATCTTCTCCGTTATAAGGTAACATAATTTCATTTTCATCAGGTGCTTGACGTTTAAGAATATTTATTTGACCAGAAAATTTTTTTTCTTCAGTATTATTATTTTTATCAGGAATACTAATTCCAGTTTCTAAAGATCTTTTCCATGGTTTATTAACTGTAGTCGATAATGTTTTCCCCGAATATAATTTTAGAAAATCTTCTACTTTTACTTTATCTTGTGAATATCCTTTGAATGTTTTCTTTTCACTAAGTCTCCCTTGTTCATCTACAGTAATACAGTATTTTACTTTAGGTGCAATAAACATTGCAAAAATAATTCCACCATTTCCATAATCATTTTTCCCTTGACACAATTCTCCTCCAACATATCCAGCAGCGTCTAATTTATTAAAGAGCTCATTGGAAATATATATTGAATCAGTATCTGTATAATGAATGTATTTTTCTTTGAAACCATTAATTTCTAAAATAAAGTTATTCATGATTCTTCTAGAGTGAGAAAGAATGAAAGAACCTAAGTGTGATGGCATGAATGACGTCTTCCCATCTTTTACAATATTAGTTTTGAGAAATTCATCATCTTCCATTTCTACTTTCGCTAAATATTGTTCATCATTTAATTTTTCATAATCTTTTACTTCTTGAGTGAAATTTTTTCTCAATGTATTCTCATTCCATAAATGATATTTAGTGGTTATATCTTTTTGCACAGTTTTGCCATATAGCGAATTCATCAATAATTTAATTAACTCATCACCTACAGTATTTCCTTCTGTTTTATATCTTTTTCTCAAATTAAAAAGTTTTTAAATATAATTTCGAAATGGTGAAACTTGATAATTTTTTTCATAAATTATACCATCAGTAATATGTAAGATTTTCCCCCCACATCTAACAATTTCTTGTATGTCAACAGAAGTTAATACATCATAACATATACCATTTCTAAACCTGATTACTTTTACATGAGAATTATTATTTTGATTTTTAACTTTATCTTTAATAGGAACTGGTTGGAAAAACATATCATTCGGATATTGAAACACAACAGAGAATATTCCAGTTTTAGGTCTAAATGTTTGAGTATTAAATTTATATACTATTTCCCGCTCTTCTTCTTGACGAAATTTTCTAGCTGATTCAGCTTTAGGGTATTCTGAATTTTCATCATACATAGCTGATGGATATAAAGATGTTGCATCAAAAGCCATTAGAAATTCATTTTTTTGTTCAAGTAGTTTGATTTGAAATTTTCTTACAAATTTCAGTTTTATCTCCTAAATCTCGATACTGTTTCATTAAATCTATTAAATTATTTCCAGGGGACAAAACCCCACCAGCGTAGCGACCAGGTAAATACTGTTTTAATATTGGTAACAAGATGCTACAAAATGGCGATATGTATTTTCTTATATTTGCTGAAACTCTTCCACCTTTAACAGATTTTCTAATATAATTTCTAGCCCATAAATCTATATGAGAATGAATATTTATATTGTCATTTTGTACGCTTTTCATCCAACCGTTAAATGTTAAAGCAGAGGATGTCAAATTAGTAGTTATATCTTCACCAACTAAATCTTGCATAACATTATTATATTTGTAGATACAAAAAGCTAAAGAAAGAATATCGTTAACTAAATATGGTCTCCATTCATTTTCTTTTTCTTTATAATTTTCATGTGTTATGTCTCCAATTTCATAATTTAATTTACACACATTCGTAGGAATTTTAAAATTCTCACACCATTTAGAAAGACTTGTTTTTACATGTTGATAACTACATTTCATTATAATAGTTTGAAGTGCTAATTTACCTGAAGGTGAATCTTTTTTCATATTGTTTTTAAATCTAAAAGATTTTTGAATGTATCTACTAACACATTCAGTTGTATAAGGATTTTGTAATGAAGCAGTCAATATTCCTCTTGAAGTTTTAAGAGGCGGTTTAGATAATTTAAAATTAGCTTTTATCGGAAAATAGGAATCAAAACCTGATGAATTGTGAGCTATTAAAGTTACTCTAGAATAATTAAATTTTCCAAGAGTTTTAAAAAATTGATGGATCGGACATACGTCCTCTGGGTTTCCCCCGATCGAACATTCATCATCCTCAGTTCTCGTAAATATTTTCACACAATTTTGAAGTTTATTAAATTCTAATTCAGTTAAATTATTATACTCATTAATCTGTTTTTTAAGTTTTTTAATTTCATCTTCATCTTTTGATCGTTTAATTTTAATCATATCACTTAGCAAACGTTTTTCTAATTCTTTCAATCTTTGTTTCGGTAAACAACATATAAATTTATTAAAATTAATAGCTCCTACAGCGTAAGGAATAGGATGAGCTGTTGAACAGTTAGGATCGGGAAAAGTTTCGAGATCCCAAATATATGTTGAACCATAGTCAATTTTTTTCTTTGTTATGATTTTATATGGACGCGTTGTTAGATTTTCATCAGTAACTGTTTTATATATGGGTTTGAAATTATTTTCAATTTCTCTAATAGCTTTTAATTTATGAGATTTATTAATTAAACAATAGTGACCAATTGTTGAACCTGCGTGAAAATAATTGTAATAAACATAATTATGAAACGTTTCAATTCCTCTAGGATTTAAATGACGATTGGCAGGACTATAATATTGAACACATTCTCCAAAATATTTATTGAATTGAGAAAATTTACAGTTTGACATTACTCCTGTTCTGGATGTGGCTTTCTCTTTATATAAAAAATTATTAAACATTTCTTTCATCATTTCTCCTTGTTCTTCATTAAAACCTCGTAAAACATTATAACATTTAATAAAACAAAAATCTTCAGAAGGAATATAACAATATTCACCGAAATATTCTTTGATTCTATATTTCATATTAATCCCTGCCCCTCTATGCGATCTTTGTACTAACTTCATTCCAAAATCATCATATTTAATATTACCTGTAAAAATCCATTCGTTAGCATCGGATTTCTCATCCAGATTCGAAAACCATGTTTCAAATGATTTTTTATTATAGAAGGTTACGTAAAAATTTTGAATTATATTTTCCTGATCTTTAACAACTTTTCCAAGTAAATTAATAATTTTACCATTTGCTAAAAGTTTCCGCATATTATTTACTACATTAAAAAAAGATGCATTTTCATATTTAATTTCATTTGATTAAATAGATTACATAAATCATCACCAAGTTCATCCTTAATTCTATCATCAAAAAATATATCACTAATAGGAGTTTCTAATATTTCTTTTGTTCCACGTTTCTGTTTTTTAGTATTACGTCTAATACTACGCCTAGTACGTTTCTGTTTTTTAATACGTTTACTACGTTTACTATGTTTAATTTGTGCATCAAACTCAGTAGTTTGTTTCTTGATTAATTCATCAATCCTAGACGTTTGTCCGAGAGACATTTCACGATTCATATTTTTTAAAAGAAAAAATTAATTTTTTACATAGAACCTCGGTTCCGTTTTTACATATACACAGGAATATGTAATTGATGTAATGTTTCTAATTCATGTGTTGTTAAATGTTCTTTCTTAACCAACCACCATAAATTATTATACGCCAAAAATACTCGGAAACTTCTTAAACAAAGTGGAAAGTCTTTTGTTTTAACACACGGTTTAATACCATGTTTTGTTTTATAATCTGTAACGAGCGCTACGTATTTATGATGATAATAAAATCTAACTTCTTTCTTCGAATTTACTGGATTTGTAGGATGACGATAATCTTTTAAAACTGGTACATGCTCTATCTTATAATCATTCAACATATTTTTTTATTTTTATTAACAAAAAATTTATAAGAAAAAATTATTCGGCCACTCCGTTCGGTCACTCCGTTCGATCACTCCTCGAAAATATTTTCTATAACTCTTTCATGAATTTTTTTATCAATATTAATTGTGATAAATCCATAATCTTTTGACCAAGCATTGTTACACGATTGTTTAAATTCATCTTTATTTCTTACACATAAATCTCTTAACAAATCACTTAAGTTTCTTGCATTTATTTCAAATAGTATAAATATATTTGCATTCTTTCTAATAACACGTCCGTCTAATGAATACATACTTTGTGTTAAATAAAATACACTACAGTTATTATGTCTACCTCTTGTGAAATAATTTCTCTGAACTGACTGATTTCTATCATTAACACAATCATCAAAAATTACACAATGTTTCATTGTTTTATCTAGTTTACTAGGATCTTGCATATTACCACTATCATCTATTAATTGTATTTTTATATGCTTGTTTTTATTAGATTCTACTAACTGATTATTTTTTGTTGCTTCTTCACACCACGAACTTATTTCTTCTTCATCTTCAGATTTTTCATATTCTTTGAATAATGAAGCACTTGCAGTTTTTTTAAGATTATTTTCAAATCCATATTTTAAAAATTGATAGACGGGTTGTTCTGCTGTTGTTGTATAAATTATAAGATTGTTATAATCCAAAAAATTTGGAGTCGTTAAAATTTTAAATAATAGATATGTTTTTTCCACATCCTGATCTTCCACAAATAACTGACAAAACTTTATTAGATAAATTTGGATGATGATTAAATTTAAGTTTTTTTTTATTTAATGGAGGTAGTTCACTCATTTTTTAATTAAAAAATTTATTTTTATTTTTTTTATTTTTTGTTTCTAAAGAAGAAGAAAATTAAACTTCTCTAGCTTCGCGTGGGAGTTTATACCTCCCGAACCAAAAGATCTATCATAATCTCTTCACCTCCAAAATTTATTTCTTGTCCTTTTTCATCAGTGATTCTAATGTTAATGTTGTTAATAGTTTTTCTTGTAATAGGAAAATATATTAATGTTTGTGGAAATACATTTAATCTATAACCAATGGGTACAGTAAAATCTGGAAAACTGAATATTAAATTTGATAATTTACCATTTATATATCCTCCTTCAATAATGTCACAATGTACAACAATTGAATTTATTTCAGTTATTTTTGGAATCTTCTCACCTAAATGATAACCTTGACTATAGGTTTGTTTATTAAATCCTAATAGCTTTGACAATGATCTATCATGATTAAAATCAACTTGATGATTTTCGTCTAAAGTAAGAGAAAATTTATTAACTGCCGGTTCAACTGCAAAATGTAATTGTTTCTTATCTTTAAATGGTATACCTAAATGTCTCTTAATTTCATTTGATATGGTTTCAACTTCGTAAGAACCAGGAAGAAAAGTTAATATTTTCCATGTTTTGCCTTTATCAGTAGAATATCTAAATTGATCATTCACATCTTTGATAACGTTTTGAATAGTGTTAAATGTGGAGAAACTAGTCAATGCAATTTGATAATTTTTATTTTGTTCCAAATGTAGAATGGGTTCTAAATTACAAGTGTGTGATGAAGTAGTTGTTATAATTTTTAACGTCGTACTAAATTTTGATGAACCCAAAATCTCTGTCAAATTTTCTAAATGATTATTAATTTTGTCTAAATCTGCTGAACACATTTTTTAGTTAAAATTTTAAATAAATATTTTTTTATGAAATATTTTTTTTTATAAAAAATTAAAAACAACAACATATTTCAGCTACGGGCGAAGCCCTTAAAGACATCAGAGATGACCGGTTATACTTTTATAATCCTCTTCATTTAGAATCTTCTTTTCTAACAGTCTTTTCAATATAGCATGAATTTCATTGAAACTAGAATTATGTCCTTCTTTTATTGCAGATATTAAAATATTTAATCTATTTAGTAATTCTTGTGGATCATCTGGTAAAAATATGGTTGTTTCAGTTTTCTGTTTTTCAGATAAACCTTTCCCTACTTTAACTCCCGTTGATAATAAATTTTCTAATTGTTTATAACGTCTAAGAGATTTTACTGCACCAACTCTGTCTAACATAGCTTTATATTTTATGAGATCTTCTACAGCATAATTATTTAAATCTGCTCCTCTTAAAAGATTAACAAAATTTCTATCTAAATTAAAAGGAGATTTATCTGGTGAAAAAATTATACCTCGAAAAGGTTGTGGAAATATTTCTTTTTGTCCGAGATAAAATCTAGGTATTGTTTTTCCATCTATAAATGAGATAGAATGTTCAAATTGCATAGATTTTGGTAATTTCTTATTAATGTTTGATTCTAGTAATCCATAGTCATCTAATACAGTTTTGTGCTCTGGATCTGTTATATCAATTTGTTTATCATTATTTGTACTTTCTTTTTCAAGAGTTTTAAATGGTTTCATAGTTTTCTCAAAATCAGTTTTTACTTGCTCGGTTTGCTGCATTTTTTCAAACATATCAGATTGAATACCAGCTTTTATCATTCTATGTTGAAGATGATTTTCTTTCATAATATTTCTTTGTTTTATTAACTCTTCTAATTGTTTTATTCTTTTAAAATTATCAGCTCTAATTTTATCCATTTTTAAAATATAATATTTGAATTTTGTGGTAACATTGGAATACAGCAAAAACATTTTACTGAACAAATTATTTTTTTATTGCTTTGTTGTTTGACATCTTTTCGTTTAAAGTTTTCTCGGTTAAAGTTTTCTCGTTTTAAGTTTTGTTTAATAAAGTTTTGCTTAAATTTTCGCTTAAAGTTTTTAGCTCTTCTAAAAAAAATTTGTCATTTTCTTCATTAGAAATTTTAGCATCACTAGAAATTTTGCCATCCTTTTTATTTTTATCATCAACTTTTTCTGTCTGTGATTGAAATGATATTTGATTTACTTCATTAGCTATTTGATCAAATTTTTCAATCTCATCTAACGTAATAACATTATCATCACATACTCTTTGAAAGTAGTAATGTAGTTTATCATAGACTTCTTTAATATGTAAATGCTTAGTTTTTAATGATTTTTGTTTCTTAGTTATTAAAGATTTATCTAACATTGTAACAAGTGAAGTTGCAAAAACACCCGTACCTGTTAAAGCTGTAGCAACTACTGGAATTACTAAAACACCTGAAGATATAACAATTGTCAAAGCACCTAAACTTATTGTTAAGAATATGCCAATTCCTTGTGTTACATTCTTAACTTTAGACCATCTCTTTCTTAATTTTTTATAATGCTCTAATCTTAATAATAATTGAGATTCCTTATCTTTCATATAACGTACTCTATCTTTGTGTTTTTCTTTATTCATTTTTTCAATGTTAATCTTTTCAATGTCCATTAAAGTAGAACTACGTTCATATGATAACGAAGGATATATTCTTGCGGTTTCTTCCACTTTTGTTTCATCCACTTTTGTTTCTTCCATTTTAAAAGAAATATTTTTAACGGGCGAAGCCCTGAACCTTCGGTTCGCAAGTCACATGATATATTTTAAAAACCTGAAAAATGGATAAAATTCATGAATTTGAAATTCTCAACTTTTATGATTTTCGGTGTCCTTGAACGGTCATGATTTTGGGGGTGAAAATCGAACCGAAGGTTCTAGGGCTTCGCCCGATTGTAATTCTCAAATTTGAGATTTTGAAAAATTTGAAAATTGGGTATTTTTAAAAACGCTTAAATTTTCGCCCTTCGGCCTTCGGCCACGTGAAATTTGAAGTCTACCTAAATTTTTGAAATTTTGATTTTTTGAAATTTTGATTTTTTTGAAAAAACCCGCAAAAGTGTGACATCCGGCGCAAGCGAAGCGAAGCAAAGCGAAGCGAAGCGTCGCGCCGGATGTCACACTATAAACTACTAGCGAAAAGTAATAATAATAAAACTGTTGAATTAAAATTACGTAATATTGTAGACAAAAATACTCCTAAAACTATTACGATTAACAAAAAAAAGTATTACATAAGTAAACCAATGATAGAGAATATTCAATTACAAGGAGAAAAGAATGGCGGGATTCTCCCATTAATTCCACTAATAATAGGTGGCATAGCAGCTGCAGGAAGTGTTGCAGGTGGGACAGCTGGTATTGTCCAAGCAGTAAATAAAAATAAATCAGAGAAGGCAGCATTAGAAGAACAAAAACGTCATAATAGAGAGTTAGAGAAAGTTGCTAGGGGTGAAGGAGTAGTAGATAATTTTATTAGTAAATTAAAATTAGTTGATGAAGGAAAACGAGTTCTCAAAAATATTCTCCACAATGTTGATGATTTAATTGAAATTAAAGAAACAAAAGATGGTTCTGGAATATATCTAAGTCCTAGTATGATTCGGTAATAGCCTCAGGACCTTTGGTCCGATCGGCTAAAGCCTCTGACCAAAGTTCTATTAGGTAAAACATTTATTTTATCTTTTAAAATGAATTCTACAAATTCCGAAAATTTAATTAAATTAAAAATTGCTAATTTAGATTTATTAAATTATCTATTAAACAAAAGTAAAAACTCAAATTGTAAACTTTATGAAGGTAACGACGACAAACAAAGTTTGGCTACTACCTACGGTGGTGACATACAAAATGCATTAGAAAACTTTCCTGGATTTATTTGGAGTAAATATTCGAAAGAAAAACATCTTCCTGGTCATTCATATACTGGTCCAGGAACTCGATTAGATATAAGACTAGATGAGACTAATAATCCGAAACCAGGTGAAGAACCAATAAATAGAGTAGATGCCGCCGCTTATAGACATGATTTAGCTTATCGAAATCATGATCTAAGTTCTCGACATGCAGCTGATAAGAAGATGGTTCAAGAATTAGATAGTATTCGAAATCCAACATTTAGAGAAAAAATTGAAAGAATGTTTGTTAAGAAAGCTTTACAAGCTAAAATATTATTCGGACAGGGTTTAAATGAAACGACAGCAAAGCTGTCTGAGAGCAACGCTCGAACCTACGCGTCTCAAATGTCAAATGACCTAGGACGCTATGCGTCCGAAATTCATAAAGAATACAGAAGGCCTAAATATTTATTGAAAGCAAAAGTATTTAATAAAGATGATATTTGGAGTGCTGATCTTATTCATATGGCGAATGAAAGGGACTACAAATACGCATTGACCGTTATAGATTTATATACACGCTACGCTTGGGTAAAGCCTTTAAAAAATAAAAGTGGTCTTTCAGTTAAATATGCGTTTGAAGAAATCTTTAAAGAAAGTAAGAGAAAGCCAAAAAAATTGTTTGTTGATAAAGGGTCGGAATTTTATAACCGAAACGTTCAGCCAATATTCGAAACTGTTTATTCAACTGAAAATGCAGGGGAGGCCGTAGTGATAGAAAGATTCAATCGGACGTTAAAAAATAAATTATTCAAGAAATTTACTGAGCAAAGAAATCAGAAATGGTTGAAGATATTACCAGGAATTGTAGAAGAGTACAATAATAAAGTTCATTCTGGTACTGAAGAAACTCCAAAGAATGCTTCTGACGACCCTGATTTGATAAGAAAAAAAATATTCGAGAATAATTATTCGAATGAGAATAATCCAAATTTGCAGAAACTTAAGCCGAAATTTAAAATTGGAGATAGAGTTAGAATATTTAAATATAAGAATAAATTTGAAAAAGGCTTTGTTGGCTATTGGACTAAAGAAATATTTGAAGTTTGCAAAATAAATCAAACTTATCCGATTACTTACGAAATCAAAGATTTAGATGATGAAAATATCAGAGGCCAATTTTATCAAAATGAATTACAACGAACTGATTTTTAATTATCATTATTTTCATTAGGCGTAGCCATAGAACCTACGGTTCGTTCAATTCTAACATGATATCTAGAAATGGTACTCCTTCCTGTAATTTAAATAAAACATAAAGACATAATTGACCGCAATATGTAGTTCCTGGTTTTTGAATTTGAAATGTATTATAAATTCCATTGCCAAGTAATTTTTTGACTTCGTTTGTAGGTGGAAGTCCGTATGAGTCGAACCAATAGTTCTCAGCCTCTGGGCGGTCGAAATAGTAATTATCTCGATTTTTATTAAAGATACCTGCAGACCAATGTACGCCTTTTTGGTCTGAAGTGTGAAGATTCGTTATGAAATTTATAGTTATTGATGGAACTTTGTTCCGGGAACTGAAGGTTCCTGTTGGCTTATTTTTTGGGAATTGTAATTCGTCTCTCATTAGAACATGAAAATTCTTTATTCCTAATTCATTTGCGATTTTCTTTAGGTCGAAATTTGTCGTGGTTTGCGTTCCATATAATTTAAAAAACTCCTTTATGTTGCTCATTTTATAATAAAAAATTTTCTTAAGGGACCCCTAGAAGTCAAAAGGGAGGGGGTATTGATTTAAAACTGTTCTCAAATGATGACTTTCCTTACTACTTATTCGATTTTGAAATGATTATATTATAATTATTCTAATCTATGTTGTCTTACATATTTCCATTTTCTTTATGAACTTCATTTGCGAATATGTTTTATCGTTAAAATGATTGTTTAAAATTGCCATAACAACTAACCCGCATGTCGGCGTTTATGCGTTCTGAGTTCACAAGAAGAATTTTATTGTCATTTGCTTTTATTGTCAATGCATTCTTATGTGCTTAATCTATTCATGTCTTCACAATGGGAAGTACTTTACTACCCGTATGTGTTTGGCAAACGCTAAATGAATTTTGCAAATCGATTTCTAAAACTGAATTTGAAAACAGACTTTGCAAATGGATTTTGAAAATAGATTTTGAAAACAGATTCTGAAAATAATTTGCGTAGGGGTAAATTGAAATGTCAAAACTTTTACGCACGCGTAAGTTGAAATGTCAAAACTTTACCGATGGGTAAATTGAAATGACAAGAGATAGCACGATAATTTTAGGGGAAAGCTGCTAGATGTTTCTCTCTCTTCAATCTCTCTCTCTCTTCAATCTCTGTCTCTCTTGAATTATCAGCCAGTGTACGGGTTCATTGAATAATTTTGAGTTTATGAGTTACAATGATCTTCTAGTTCACACAATTAGTACTTTAAATAATGTTGAGCATACAATAACGAAGAATGACTAAGTAATAATTGCGTCTTCTTAATTTATCATAATGCTCTAATCTTAATAATAATTGAGATCGATTTCACTTGCTTTTAATTGAGATAACGAAGGATATATTCTTGCGGTTTTATCCACTTTTCTTTCTTCCATTTTTAGAGAAATATTTTTAATCACATGATATATTTTAAAAACCTGAAAGATGGATAAAATTCATGAATTTGAAATTCTTAACTTTTATGATTTTCGGTGTCCTGGAACGGTCATGATTTAAGCGAGAAAATTGTTATTCTCAAATTTTGAGATTCTTAACTTTTATGATTTTTTGGTGTCCTGGAACGGTCATGATTTTAAGGGTGAAAATTGTAATTCTCAAATTTTGAGATTTTGAAAAATTTGAAAATTGGGTATTTTTAAAAACGCTTAAATTTTCGCCCTTCGGCCTTCGGCCACGTGAAATTTGAAGTCTACCTAAAGTTTTGAAATTTTTGAAATTTTGATTTTTTTGAAAATTTTGAAAAAACCCGCAAAAGTGTGACATCCGGCGCAAGCGAAGCGAAGCAAAGCGAAGCGAAGCGTCGCGCCGGATGTCACACCATATACTACTGTCGGCGAGGTGGTTGAAGGATGAAGAGAAAAAGCATGTGTCGCAGCAGATGGCGCATGATTTGTTGGTAAATAAGTATGAGAGTTTGAAGAAGGTGAAGGATGAAGTCGTGAAGGAGTTGGATGAGTTGAAAAAGAAGGAACTGAAGTCGAAGGAGGTAGCGGATGAGAATATTCGAATGAGGCGTAGTGTGACTGATTTGAAGAATAAGACGCGAGAGTTGGAAGAGAAGAATGATGACTGTGAGAAGAGGGCGAGTGCTGCGGAGAGAAGAATGAGAGATGCAGAAGCGAAGTTTGAGGAGATGATGAAGGAGATGAGTGTGTTGAGAGCGAGGAATGTTGAGTTGGAGAGGACTGTGGCTCAGTAGTATATAGTGTGACATCCGGTGCGGCGCTTCGCTTCGCTTTGCTTCGCTTCGCTTGCGCCGGATGTCACACTTTTGCGGGTTTTTTCAAAATTTTCAAAAAAATCAAAATTTCAAAAATTTAGGTAGATTTGAAATTTCACGTGGCCGAAGGCCGAAAATTTAGGTAGTGACAAATTTTCAAAAAACAAAATTTCAAAAATTTAAGTGGTCCCAAAATATCACGTAATCGAAAATTTAAGTTGTCCTAAAATATCACGTAATCGAAAATTTAAGTTGTCCCAAAATATCACGTAATCGAAAATTTAAGTTGTTCCAAAATATCACGTAATCGAAAATTTAAGTTGTGACTGTCAAAATATCATGTAATCGAAAATTTAAGTTGACCTAAAATATCACGTAATCGAAAATTTAAGTTGTCTGAAAATATCACGTGGTCTAAGAATTTTGAAAATTTAGGCAGATGAAAATTTTAGTTGTCTCAAAATATCACGTAGTCTCAATATACCAGAAGATTGTATTCAAAAATATTTCTTTAAGAATGTAACACAATCTCTTAGAATGCCTGTTATTGTTACTTCTTTGCACTCTGATGAACCTCCCAATTGTACGGAACAGCTGATACCCGCATTCATAAAACAATGCAGATCAAACAGCTGTTACCCGCACTTATGTCTTTCTCTTACCCCCACTTGTCAAATGTGTTGCCAGTTTTGCGACCGAAACGCGGCCAAAATCCATTTTGTTAGCCAACTTGGCTCAGAAATTGGTCGCGGTTCATTGGTTACTTGAACGCTATTGTTTTAGAAAGTTACAATTGTCTCGTAAACGTTGTCATAGGGATTTCATTGATGCTTAATAAACTCTCAATGGGGGGTGCGGGTTGGGTCGGGGTGTAACTGGTATAGGATTGTTAGAACGAAGAGGCTGCGGATGTGGAGGTGGGGTGTTGTGGTAAGTGGAGGGAGTAGGGGCTGGTGGGTGGGGGGGGGCGGGGTAAGGGGGGGGGGGGGGGGGGGGGGGAGGAGTATTGCCTTGTATCGGCATGTTCCCAAGGGGTTGATATACTGAAAGCCGGACGTTCGTGATTAGAAGGTTGAAATAGGGTCTGGTATATTAAATAGATAGGGGGACGTAGACAGGATATGGGGGTTAAAAGGGATTTGAGTTGTTTGATTATGTAGGTTGCAGGTGTGTGGGTATAGGAGTAATTAGGGGATAGTGGTGGTTTGATGAGTATATGGGGTGGTGGGTATTTTTTTGTATTTTTGAGTTGGGGTTTGGGTATGTTTGTTTTGTTTGTTGTGGTTGTTATTGGTATTTTTTGTGATGTTGTGATTTAGGATTTAGTGTTTTTTTTTTTTTTTTTTTTTTTTTTTTTTTGATTAAGTTGTGTGGGGGTTGTATTTTATTTAATTTATGTGTTATTGGTATTGGTTGTTTTGGATTGTTGTTGTGGGATTTTTAGGGTTTTATAGTTTTGTGAGTTTTGTTTATTATTATTGTGGGATTGGTTTAGGGGTTTGGGGGGTTGGGGGTTATGGTGTTTGTGTGGGTGTTTTATGGGTGTTGTGGGGGTATTTGTTGGGTTGGGGGGGGAGTGTTTGGTGTTGGTGTTTTGGTGTGTGGGTTAGGGGGTTGTGGTGGGAGGGTTGGTTTTTTTTTGTTTGTGTTAGTTTGTGCTTTTATTGTTGATTGATGTGTTTGGTGTGTGTAGTTTGTTGTTTGGGGGGTTGGTGTTGTTTGGGGTTTGGGTGTGGGGGTTGGTGTGGTTTTGTTGTTGTGGGTTGGGTTGGGGTGGTTTTTTGGGGTTTTTGATTGTGTGTTAGTGGTTTTGTGGTTTGTTGGGTGTGGTTTGGTTTGTTTGGTTTTTGGTTTTTATGATGTGGTAGGGGGTTGTTGTATTAATATTGTGTTGTTGTTGTGGGTTTGTTGGGTGTGTTTGTTATTGTTTGGAGTTGGTTGGGTAAGGTGTGTGGGGTGTGGTGTTTTGTTTTTGGTTTGGGGGGGGGGGTGGGGGTTGGGTGTTGTTGGGGGTGGGGGTATGTTGTGTTTTGGTGGTTTTGTTGGGGTGGGGTGGGGGTGAGTGGTGGTTGGTATTTGTTGTTAAGTATTTTTGGATTGGGGTTTGGTTGTTTTTGGTTTGTTTTGTTAGTGTTGGGGTTGTTTGGGTGGGGTATAGGATTTATTTGTTTTATATGGTTGAGTATGTGTGGTTTGGGTTTGGTGGTGGTAGTGGGAGTTGTCGTTGTGTTGGTGTGGTTGGTGCTTTGTCTGGTGGTGGTTTGTTTATTAGATTGGGGTTTGTTTTTGGGGTTGTTTTGGGGGGTGTGGTTGGTTTGTTTGGTGTTTTTGTTGAGGTGGGTTTTGGGGTGGTGGGGGGGGGGTGGGTTTTTTTGGTGTTTGGAGGGGTTGGTGGGGTTTGGTTATTTAAGGTGAGTGAGAAGAGTTATTGTTGGGATGGAAAGTTTAGTGAATTGTTGTTATTGTTGTTGTTGTTGTTGTTTTTTTTTTAATAAGGTTATAATAGTGTTGGATAGATTTGTAAGTTGTAGGTGTAATTATTAATGACAATAAACGCATACCACCATGGACAACGAACGACTACAGAAGCAAATTGAAACACTGGTGAGAGAAATCAGTCAATTAAAGTCGTATATGGAATGCAATGGAAGATTACCCCACTACATGCTGCGCAAATATCATATGGACACCCTGACAAGATAGCCAACCAATGAAGTGTATGACGATGCATGCGAAACAGCGTCTAACAGCAATAAGTCATCGATTGAAGAGGTATGAAGATAGAAACGAACAGTTCTGAATCAACAAGCTATTTCCTACACAATCCCAAGAAGGTGTATCGAAAGTTGAGAGGTCAAGAAGCGGCATGAAGAGAGTCTACAAAAATAGACAAAATGAAAGTAATGGAATACTGGAAAAACATTATGGGAGTCAGAAGTGTGCCACAATGAGAATGCTGAAATGTGGTTGGACGGATGGTTAGAAGAACCAAGTGTGATAGCATACAAAACCAAGCTAGTGTGTCGATATCCGATACTGACATGCAGTACAAACTAACCAGCATGGCAAATTGGCAAAAGCACCAGGTCCGGACAAGGTTCAAGCTTTCTGGATTAAGAAGCCTAAAGACGCGTTGCACCTCAAGACTAACTACGTTGTCGCTACCACGAGCTCTTCCTTAGAGAACCCTACCTCAATACCAGAATGGATGGTCACCGGAAGAACCGTACTTATACACAAAGATGAAAGCAAACCACCACGCCCCGACAAACCCCTTCAACCGATTACCTGCCTCCCCAACCATGTGGAAGTTGATTCAGTGGGATCGTTTTGCAAGCAAGATCAACAGACATGTCGAAGCAAACAATATAATGCACCACGAACAGGAAAGGATGGCCGACCGAAATGCAGTGGGAACCAAAGAACATCTGGCCATAGACCGAACAATTACAAGTGAAAGCAAAAGGCGAAAGTAGAACCTGGCAATGGTCTTGGATCGACTACCGAACGATGCATTTGACTCCATCCCACACTCCTGGATAAACAAATGTCTAGATATGTAACAAGATCGACAAGGCCATACAAGAAGTTGTTGCTGTATCAATGACAATCATGGAAGAACGAAGCTAACACATGCCAATATGAAGACATTTGGAATGGTTGCAGATCAAAAGAGGACATCTTCCAAGAGGGATTCACTGTCCCCCTGCTGCTCTTCTGTCTGGCGATGAACCCACTCAGCGATGTCCTAGGACAGATGCAGCATAGCCTACAAATTAACATCAGACAACGAGTGAACCTCAACCACCCTTTTACATGGATGATGTAAAGTTGTACGGAAGGACAGAAAGTGACATAAACGCCTTAATCAATGCTGTCAAGATCTTCCCCAGCGATGACATCAGCATGCGATTTGGAATCAGTAAATGCGCACGGTCTTCATCACCCGTAGAGGCCAGACAATTCACACCGATTAATGGACTAGAGACAGATGGAGGCAATATTCAAGACGTGAATGAAGAAGGAGGATTGATACAAGTACCTTGGAATCCCGCACACACCACACCAACCTGGTTAGATGACACAGCAAAGGCACAAGCAATCGCCGAGTACAAGAAAAGGCTGCTGAGGAGTGTAATGAAGTCAAAGCTATACGCAATGCACAAGATCGAGGCAATAAATACTTTCGCAGTGCCTGTCATCAGCAACACAGGAGGAGTGGTGAAATGGAGAGTCCAGGAGCTTGATGAACTGAACCGCAAGACTCGCAAGATAATGAACTTGTAACGGCGGGCTGCACCCAAGAGCAGACGTGGATCGCCTCTACTTACCGCGGGATCGGGAGGAAGAGGCTTGAAGAACCTGACCGACATTAGTAGAGCAAGAAAATCGAAGCCTTACAGAACACTTGCACAACGTTGTTGATGACCCACTGCTGGCGGTGGCGCAATCAAGTGACCTGTATCGCCAACAAGAAGAAACAACAGATGATTGGAAAAAAGAAGAGGATTGAAGATCGGTACCAAAAGTGGAGAGAGAAAGCAATGCATGGCCAATACGAACGGCAGATGAAAGAAATAACATCAAGGAAGGCATGCTACAGCTGGCTGCGAACAGTCAAGCTGAAGATTGAGACGGAAGCACTACTGGTCGCGGCCCAAGATCAAGCCTTAAATACGAAAGCACATGCAACTTACATAATGAAGACAAGCACCGACGCAAATGCAGGATGTTCAAGGCCGCAGATGAGACAGTAGCTCATATCTTAGCTGGATGTCCGAAGTTGGCTGGAACCGAATACATCAACCGTCATAATGAAGTCGCAAGAATAATCCACCGCGACATCTGCCTACACTACGACTTGCCCGTGTCACCCGAACCCTGGCAGCACGTGCCTGAGCCCGTCATGGAAAATAGTACGGTAAAGATCCTGTGGGACTTTGAGATAAGAACTGACAGAAGGATCACTGCAAGAAGGCCGACATAGTGGTAGTTGACAAAGAGAAGAGACGGGAGTTATAATAGATATAGCAGTCCCAGAAGACCGGAATATATGCAATAAAGAAAAGGAGAAAATCACAAAATACCAAGACCTGAAAATGGAAGTACAGAAGTTGTGGAATATCAGGACGAAGTGTATCCCTGTAGTGATCGGAGCACTTGGGGCCCACACAGGTAACTTGACAAAGTACCTGAAAGAAATACCCGGACACCATCATGTACCACAGTTGCAGAAGGCCGCCCTGCTTGGCAGTGCCTATCTTCTCAGACGAACTCTAGATCTCCCTGAATCCTGGTAGGATTCCGAGATCTTGAGAAATGCCCCGGCTCGTAAGAGTCGTGTACCAAAAAAAAAAAAAATAATGATAATGATAATTAAAAATCAGTTCGTTGTAATTCATTTTGATAAAAACGGCCTCTGATATCTTCATTATCTAAATCTTTAATTTCATAAGTAATCGGATAAGTTTGGTTTATTTTACAAATTTCAAATATTTTTTTAGTCCAATAGCCAACGAAGCCTTTTTCAAATTTATTCTTATATTTAAATATTCTAACTCTATCTCCAATTTTAAATTTCGGCTTACGTTTCTGTAAATTCGGATTACTCTCATTCAAATTATTATTTTCGTTCGAATAATTATTCTCGAATATTTTTTTTCTTATCAAATCAGGGTCGTCAGAAGCATTCTTTGGAGTTTCTTCAATACCAGAATGAACTTTATTATTGTACTCTTCTACAACTCCTGGTAATATCTTCAACCATTTCTGATTTCTTTGCTCAGTAAATTTCTTGAATAATTTATTTTTTAACGTCCGATTGAATCTTTCTATCACTACGGCCTTCCCTCCATTTTCAGTTGAATAAACTGAGCCTTGGCGATGACTTTCGTCTGTTTCAAATAGTGGCTGAAGGTTTCGGTTATAAAATTCCGACCCTTCGTCAACAAACAATTTTTTTGGCTTTCTCTTACTTTCTTTAAAGATTTCTTCAAACGCATATTTAACTGATAGACCACTTTTATTTTTTAAAGGCTTTACCCAAGCGTATCGTGTATATAAATCTATAACGGTCAATGCGTACTTAAACCCTCCTTCATTCGGCATATGAATAAGATCAGCACTCCAAATATCATCTTTATTAAATACTTTTGCTTTCAATATATATTTAGGCCTTCTGTATTCCCTATGAATTTCAGAGGCATAGGTTCGAGCGTTGCTCTCAGACAGCTTTGCTGTCGTTTCATTTAAACCCTGGCCGAATAATATTTTAGCTTGTAAAGCTTTCTTAACAAACATTCTTTCAATTTTTTCTCTAAATGTAGGATTTCGAATACTATCTAATTCTTGAACCATCTTCTTATCAGCTGCATGACGAGAACTTAGATCATGATTTCAATAAGCTAAATCATGTCTATAAGCGGCGGCATCTACTCTATTTATTGGTTCTTCACCTGGTTTCAGATTATTAGTCTCATCTAGTCTTATATCTAATCGAGTTCCTGGACCGGTATATGAATGACCAGGAAGATGTTTTTCTTTTGAATATTTACCCCAAATAAATCCAGGAAAGTTTTCTAATGTATTTTGTATGTCACCACCGTAGGTAGTAGCCAAACTTTGTTTGTCGTCGTTACCTTCATAAATTTTACAATTTGAGTTTTTATTTTTGTTTAATAGATAACTTAATAAATCTAAATTAGCAATTTTTAATTTAATTAAATTTTCGGAATTTGTAGAATTCATTTTAAAAGATAAAATAAATGTTTTACCTAATCGGACCAAAGGTCCTGAGGCTTTAGCCGATCGAACTTTGTTCAGAGGCTTTAGCCGATCGGACCAAAGGTCCTGAGGTTATTACCGAATCATACTAGGACTTAGATATATTCCAGAACCATCTTTAGTTTCTTTAATTTCAATTAAATCATCAACATTGTGGAGAATATTTTTAAGAACTCGTTTTCCTTCATCAACTAATTTTAATTTACTAATAAAATTATCTACTACTCCATGGCCTCTAGCAACTTTCTCTAACTCTCTATTATGACGTTTTTGTTCTTCTAATGCTGCCTTCTCTGATTTATTTTTATTTACTGCTTGGACAATACCAGCTGTCCCACCTGCAACACTTCCTGCTGCTGCTATACCTCCTATTATTAGAGGAATTAATGGGAGAATCCCGCCATTCTTTTCTTCTTGTAATTGAATATTCTCTATCATTGGTTTACTTATGTAATACTTTTTTTTGTTAATCGTAATAGTTTTAGGGGTATTTTTGTCAACAATATTACGTAATTTTAATTCAACAGTTTTATTATTATTACTTTTCACTTGCGACATTTTTAATAAAAAAATTTTAAGTTACTAAAAAATTCTTAAGTTACCAAAAATTTTAATCTATTCTAGTTATGAATAAATTTTAAATTAGGAATTTTTAATCTATTCTAGTTACAAAAAAATTTTATTACTAATTACTAAAAAAAATTAAAGTTAACAAAAATTTTAATTAACTTATCGGAGCGAAGCTCCTCGAGGCTTCAGCCGATCCTAGCCATCTTTCCATTAAGAATTTCAATAGAATATTTTACATCTTCTAGCAATAAAACATAAACCATCAATGAAGTTGTGGAATCTTTCTTTTCAATATTAATTGCTACATCACAACCAGTCTTGATAATATCTTCAGATTGTGCACTTAAATCGAAACAGAAAACAGGATATAAATGTCTCCAATCTCCAGGAGTTAATTGTGGTTCAACTCCAAATTCTATACAAAGATTTCGATAAGAATCATATCCTTCCATAAATTGATTATTGGTATCATCGAATCTTAATGGATCAATTGGATATCGGGTTTGAATTTAATGAAACTTGTAAACTTCGAATTGTATTAATATGAAAAAGAATTGTTGTTCTTATCAAAACTTGGAGAATTATTTCTTTGAAAAGTTAGCAATAAATATCTTGGAGTATTCGCAGTTCTAGTAAAATGCCAGTTAAATCTTTGTTCGGAAAAAGTTACTGAACTAGCAGTACGCTTTAGAAAATTTACTGGAATTGGTTTGTTAGTATTTAATCTTTTTGCAATAGCTGTTTCAATCTCTAAACTAGGAGTAATATGCTTAATCCACCATTCAAGTCTATCAATTTTTAAATATGCTTTTTTCCAGTCTTACCAAAAAAGATTAATTCATTATTTGCTGTACGATGAATTTTTAATTTAAATTTTAATTGATATGATATTTTATCATAATCTAAATAACCGAATAATGGAGACAATGACCAATTTACTGTCTGTTTACTTTTCTTGTTAAATTCACGTCTTTCTTTATATGCACTATTGTTTGTTTTATTTAAATGTTTTGCAATATTTTCTACATCTTTCGCAATTCCTGCTACATCTGTTCCAGCGTGAGTTAAATCATCAACAATTATACCATCATTAGTATCAGGAAACCAACCTTCGATTTCATACTTTTTATTATTTTCACCAATTGTTACAAATCTAAGCATTGTATCAATTACACCTGGAGAATCACTTATTGTTTCTATATTTTGAGTTGCAACATCTAAACGCATTTGTGTAAATAATCTTGGAAACAAATTATTCTCTAGTGCAATATTATCGGTTTCTGGTAATGGTGTTGTAAAATTGGCATCACTATACACAGAGTATTCACAGTGTAAAAATGAATCAGGTAGATATATATATAACTCTGCTGATTATCAACTTCAAAAATTAAATCACCTCCAGTATTTACTCTACTGGAAGATCCGGGATTCATAGCAATTCTTATATAGTCATTCTTTTTTGATTGCAACTGACGAACGGAGGATCGTCTAATCTAAATTTATTTTCGATAAGCGAAGACATTTTTATAAAAAATAATTTGACTTTTTGTTTTTCTCACACACAGAAAAAATTCTGCTAAAATAATTTTATTAAAATAATTTTAATAAAAAAATTTTGCTAAGAAAATTTTGCTAAAAAAATTTTACTAAAAAAAAATTTACTAAAAAACATAATTTTAGAATTTTGCTAGACCAGCTCCGCTACAGCTTTGCTGGTTAAACCGAAGGTTGCTGCTCACGCCATTTCCTCTTATTTCTTCAATTGAACGTTTTATGGCTACGCCTGATTTATTCTTATGTTTACTATCAGACGGAGCTCCGCTCCTCAAGGTTTCCCCAACACCTATGTTAGCAATTTTATTTTTTGTTTCCTCTGAAAGTTTTTTTAAATTTTTTAGTTCTTTGGAATCATTCCTAAGTTTACGAATAGCTTCTAGTTGTTTTAACTCGTTTTGAGACTTGACAGCATTTGATATTGCACTAGCTGTACTACCTATAGCAGCTGCTCCTTTTGCAGCAGATGTAATCAAATCTTTATTATTTTTAATTAAGTTAACGATACTTCCAATACCAGAGAAGATACCAGCTCCTTCCGTGTGAACTGTTTCTCTATTATCATAATGATAAACAGGATTCATACGTGGTTCATGAGCAATTCTTTGATTTGAAGCAAAATGTTCAAGATTGTGTTTATAAATTATAGGCATTTTTTAGGATTAAATTTGACTTTTGGGAAAAAATATTTACGATTGGTTAGTAACCTGAGGACCTTTGGTCCGATCGGCTAAAGCCTCGAGGAGCTTCGCTCCGATAGGTTAGAAACCCAAGACTTCGTCGATCAAGATTTACGTTTGTGAAGGGACAACAACTTCGAGATAACTTTATTAATTGATTGTTGCACTTTATCTATTGCGTCAAGTAGCGTGTGATGTACTTTAATTTCTTTTCTATTAACTTGCATTTTCTGCTGATTAATCTTCAACGCCGTTTTAAGAGCATTTAACTTAATTTTAAGAACATCTAATTGTCTTTTAACAGAATCTAACTGTTCTTTATTTTCTTTAGAGTTTTCTTGTAAATTTTTCTTTAATTCATTTTCTAAATTGATTTTAAGAGTTTTCATTTTATCAACTTTTTGATTAAGCGAGTTTACTTCATTTATTATTCTATTCATCTTTTTCATTTGTTGAGTAATTTTAGAACTTAATTCATCAACACTTTTTTGGAATGTAGCTTGTAACTGCTTTAAATTTTTTTAAATTCTTTCAGGAAGTTTTTCTATTTCATCTTCTAATTGTCCTTTAACATTTTTATCTGATGTTTATTTTTAATGACTGCAGATTTGAAATTTAAAGAAAGTAATATTAAAATTTTTGATTGTTCTGAAATCTTTTTAAAAAGTTTTGCTATATCTGCTTCTAGCTCTCTATCCTTTCTATCAAGTTTTAATAATTTTTCGTTTAATGATTTGTCATTAAGTTTAAGCAACTTTAATTCGTTCATCAGTGGAACCAAAACATCGTTTATATATTTTTCTTTTAAGTCATTGATTTGTGTATCAACATATTGTTTATTTGTTAACTCTGTATTTTGTTGCGGAAGAATAGAAAGATGCAATGGACCAGATAAAACGTCTCCAGTTTTCATAATATAATTTTCTATTTCTATTTCTAATTCACGATTATTCGGGATATATGTACCTCCACCAACATTTGGTAACATCATTTTTTAACAATAAAAAAATAAAATTTTTTCTAATAAAAATAAAAAAATGGATAAAGCAAATTTTAAAAAATTATATTCGCCCGCGTCATCCTGTTCTTCTTATTCGACGAGATCAACGGGATTTGAAAATAAATGTTTTGATAATAACAATAATAATAATCCATGTATAGATGTTAATATTTTATTTCAATTACTGTACAAGCCGAAATATTTAGAGAACAGACTAAAGGTTTACCTTCTATAGAAACTAATTATTGTTTATTTCCAGGTGATCCATTTATTAAATTTATGGATATAGTAAGTAAATATAATGATGTAGCTTATGTGGAATTAAATAAAGAAAATATGGTTATAATAGGTCATAATAATGTTTATGGTTTTATTAGAGCAGTATTACCAATTAGTAATACTGATTGGATAGAAACTAAAATTATCAATTATATCAATATTAAAGAATTAGTTAAAAAATTAAAATCTTTTTCGAAAGAAAAAATTAGATTATTTGTTGACGATCAAAATCAATATAACATTCACATAGAGAGTAAAAAACATAATGAAGAATTATTATGCCAAGTTTATTATAGAGATACAATTTATAAACAAGAAACATTAGAAATGCCGCAAAGATATGATGATGATACTTATATAGGATTATATTCAAATTTAGATATTAATTTATTAAAATCTTATATAAATGGTTTAGCTCAACAAGAGAAAATTTATATGTGGACTACACCTTATACTATTAACAATGACCATAATCATAATCATAATAATTTTAAAAATAATAATAAACGAACCGAAGGTTCTAGGGCTTTGCCCGATCTTAGAGAATCTTATAATAATAATGATGATGATAATATAGATGATGATAACATTGACGATGATTCTGAAACATCTGAAAAAGGTGTAAATGGTAAAAAAGATTACAAAAATATTAGTAATTATAAAAATTTAAGTGAAGAAAAATTTATATCTCATACTGATGTACATGATATTAATACTACATATAATCAAAATTTATCTAAATTTCATTTTCTTACAATTGAAAATAATAATGATGGTATAGTTGAAGATACCGTTAGACAACTATGTGTCGGGTCTACAAAATTTAAGTTAGGATTTACATCTAATCAATTTAAAATTTTATCATCTTTAATAAAAACTAAAAGTGATTCAGATTATGGTGGTGTTATTAAATTTTCCAAAAGAGATCAAAGACCAATATTTTTCTCTATTATATTATTATCAGATAAAAGATGTAATTTAGAATTAGATATTCCAATAAGAGAATGGTATCCTATCAGGGAATGGCATCCTATACCAAAAAGTGTAATTTATGATGTTGAAGAAACAATTTATGATGATGAAGAAGAATCAATTGATGATGATGATGAAGAATCAATAGTTAGTGAAAATAAATTTAAATTATCTTTTGATAAAACGTTATATGATAAAACTTAATATGATAAAACTTAATATGATAAAGAAAATAAAATAACTAAAGAACGTGAAATATATAATAATATATAATAACTCTCAAGACCTTGTTATTAGAATGTTTATATCTAAAATTAAAACACAATTTTTTCCTTAAAAATAAAAAAATGGAAAATACGAAGTTTTATTGTAACTTATGTAAAAAAAAGTTGCAAACAAAAAGAAGTTATCAATCTCATTTAAATAGTAAAATGCATTTACAAAATGTAGATCGAGTTGATGAAGGAAATATATTAAAATTAAATAGTTATAAAAACTATCTAGAAACATTGCCTACTGATATAAAAGTTAAAAAAATGTTTGTTGATTATTCACATTCGGAATATAAAAAAGTTTTTAATAGTGAAGATGAACATGTACGAACCGACATCAAAGATGTCTTCCAGGGCTTCGCCCATAACAGATATAAAATATTTATTTAATGAATCGGTACACGGGACATCAAAGATGTCTTCCAGGGCTTCGCCCGTTGAACATAATGAAACCGATGAAAATTTTTCTGATATTCTAACAAACTTTTATAATATATTTAAGAAATCTTTCAAATGTTATATGAATGTAGAAGTACTTTATACAAAAAATGGACCTGATGGAATTCCTGAAGAAATAATACAAGGACATTTTACAAATTCGCAAGAAATTCATAATGTAAATGATATACAACCCATATTTGAACAAATGATACTTAAATTAGAAAATTGTATAATTGAAGCCCAGTTACGTGAATCTGGTTGGAGATTTGTTAAAATACTATCTAAGAAAATAGTAATTGATAAATATAAAAATAATACTGGTGGTAGTTATGTTCCTTTACCTTTCAGTTCACCACAAATAATTAACATAAAAAATGAAGATGATTATTGTTTTCTGTGGAGTATTATAGCACATTTACATCCTGCAGAATATCACAAAGAAAGACTAAGTCATTATAATAAAGAAGAATACATAAAGGAATTTGATCTTTCGGATGGTTTACATGAATTTCCATATGATTATAATAGGTTAAAAAAGTTTCATAAAAAGAATAAAAATTTAATAGAAGTAAATGTTTTTGAATTAAATGTGAATTATGTTTCTATTGGTAAAATTACTCCACTTTACTCAGATTCAAAAAAATTTTATTTGAATAATAAAAATTTATGTCAATCAGAAATAGTATATAATGATAGAGGAAATTACATGCATCATAATATTTTTTACCAAGGAAATATAATATGTACTGAAAAATTTCAAATTGTTAAAACACTATCACCAATAATGATTAATCATAATAATTATAAAGGACGTAATTATAATTATGATTATGATTCCGATTATTTATCTTTATCTTTAGAATATCAACAAAAATTAGAAAATTTAAATGAAATTTTAAAAAAATGTAAAACAGATTATCAACAACAAACAAAAATGTTACTACAAGAATATCACCATAAATATCAAAATAAGATAGAAACGATTCAAAAATTAAATAAAGACAATAAAGACAATAAAGAATTAAATAATGAAGAAAATAAAGAATTAAATGAATGTTTAAAAAAATGTCTACAACAATATAAAGAACAATATGATAAAGAATATAGTTATCAGTTACAAATATTAAATCAAAATTTTCATCGAAATACATTTAATCTTGCAAAAGAAATTGATGAAACACATGAAATATATAAAGATAAATTTGAAAAATTAAAACAAACAAAGCAACCAGCACAAGCGAATATATTATATTATCAGGGTCATTTTATATTGTGTAAAGATGTTTCTATATTTACAAAAACTTCAGATAATACAAATTTTCCTTGTCTTCAATGTATGACAAGTTTTAGAACTAAAGAAGAAATGAATAGACATTTGGAGAACTGTCAACAAAACGAAGCAGTTGAAAATACTTTTCCTAAAGATGATTATTTAGAATACAATAAATGGTATTTTAAAAATAAAGTACCCTTTACTATTTATTGTGATTTCGAAGCATATAATGTTAATATGACACAAAATCACGAGACATCGGAGATGTCTTCCAGGGCTTCACCCGATTCTGAAAATGATAATTCTGAAAATGATAATTATGAAAAAAGTGCAGCTGAACAAAGTAAAGAAAAATATTTATTTGAACAAAAACCATTATGTTGGGGAATGTACATTCATTCAAATTATCCTGAATTATTTAAATCAGAATATTATCAATACTATGGTGAAGATAGTTCAGAAATGTTTACAAAGAAAGTAGAAGAATTACAAGGACGTCTTTCACAATTGCTTGAAACAAATAAACCAATGATACCATTAACGGATGAAGAAAGAAAAGAATTTTATGATGAAATAAAATGTTATTACTGTGGAAAAGAATTTACAAAAAATTATAAAAATGGCAGAGGTAGATATCTTGATAAGGTAAAAGATCATGATCATCTAAATGGATTACATAGAGGTGCAGCACATAATTCTTGTAATCTTAATGCTAATAAATTTAAATATAACTTTGTTCCTTTATATTTCTACAATGGTTCTAAATATGATTTCCATCTAGTAATGAAAGATTTATTTTCATCTGAAAAATTACAACAACAACAAATAAATGTACTATGTAAAACAGAAGAAGAATATTTTTCAATGCAATTAGGTTGTATTAGAATTTTAGATGCATTTAGATTTTTTACTCCTTATTCATTAGATGTTATGGGGAAAACTTTGAAATCTGAACAATGTAAAATATTAAATAAATATAATTTAAAACCTTTAAAAGGCATATTTCCGTATGAATATATAACTGGAGATAAAACCTGTGGTTCACAGTCGAAGACTGATTTTAATTCTGTGAATAAAATTATGGAAGAAAAACAACTTCCTCCAATAAATAAATTTAAATCAACATTAAAACAATCACAATTATCTGAAGAAGATTATGCAGAAGCTGAAAAGAATTGGAGAGAGTTAAATTGTAAAACAATGTATGATTATACAATGAAATATCTTCAGATAGATGTATTAATACTAGCTGATCTTTTCGAAAACTTTCGTGACATGTGTTTAGAATATTACGGAATAGATCCATGTTATTGTTATTCTACACCAGGTTTAACATGGTTAGCAGGATTAAAACATACAAATGTTAAACTTAAACATTATAAAGAAAATACATATGATAAATTATTATTTTTTGAATCTGGAATTAGAGGTGGAGTTTCATCAGTTTTAGGTAATCGTTATGTACAGTGTTACAATAAAAAAGTAAATCCTGATGATTATGGAATAATGAAACCTTTATCTCCAGAAGAAAAAGAAAAAATATTAGAAATTTTTCGAACGAAACGAGAAGGAGTAGAACGTGAAAATGCAATTGATGAATTCATGAGAGAAAACTATTTGTTATATTATGATTTTAATAGCTTATATTCTTCTTGCATGATACAAGAATTACCAACAGGTGAAATGTCATGGTGTAATATTCGTACGACATAAGAGATGTCTACTAGGGCTTCGCCCGTTCTTGATTATCAAAAAACATATGATGGAAATTATAATCATGGTTATATATATGAAGTTGATTTAGTATATCCTGATGAAATAAAAGATAAAACAAAATATTTTCCTTTCTGTCCCGAAAACAAAATTCCCAATATAGAAGATTTTTCAGATTATCAAAAATCTTTAATTCCTAAGAAATACAGACCAACAAAAAAACTTATGTTAACACAAAGCAATAAAGGAAAGTATGTTGTTGAAGGAAGAATGCTAGATTGGTATTTAGAACATGGAGTGATTCTCACCAAAATACATCGAAAACTATTTTATCAAAAATCTAGGCGGTTGAAAAATTATATAGAGTTCAATATTGAAAAACGTAAAATAGCTAAAAGAAATAAAGATGATTTTGGAAACGTGTTCTTCAAATTAATGAATAATGCATTTTATGGTAAGACTTTAGAAACTGTGCGTAATAGACAAAATATTGAAATAGTTTAAGATAAAGATAGGTTTCAAAATTTAACAAGGAAACCTACATATAAAAGAACTACTAGATTTAGTGATGAACTATGTGCTGTACATTTACGTCGAATCAGCGTAAAACATGATAAGTTTAATTTTATAGGATTCACTATATTAGAATTAGCTAAACTATTTATGTATAGATTTATATATGATTATTTAGCACCTGCTTATGGCAAAAACTATAAATTACACTTTACAGATACCGATTCTGTTTTCTTAGAATTAATAATACCGTATAATTCTACACTTGATGAAGAAATTAATAAAATAAAAGATATCATTCATCCTTCTGATTTATGTAAAGTAAAAGATGAATTAGAAGGAAATGAAGATTTCATAACAGAAGCTATATTTTTAAAATCTAAATGTTATTGTTATAACACAACTAATAATATTAAAACACATAAAACATTAAAAGGAATTTTAAAGGCATCAGTGGCTAATCAAATAACATTTCAAGATTATAAAAATGTATTATTTAATAATGAAATAAAAACAGCATGTAATTATAGACTTAATTCAAAGAAACATAAAATGTATTTAAAAGAAGAACATAAATTAGCATTAGATCCATTTGATGATAAAAGAAAAATTTTACCTGATGGAATAACTACTTCACCTTTTTAATTTTCTAATTTCTAAGATAGACAAATTTGATATATACATAAAATAAAAAATAATAAAATATTATAACACTATATTTGTATATTTTTTTATCACTCGGTAAACAAATGTTCTATCGACTTTCAGTCGGGGCGAAGCCCCTCGAGGCGAAGTCTAGTCAGAGAACAATTGTTCGATAACTCTATCATGAATTTTTTTATCAATATTAATTGTAATGAAGCCATAATCTTTTGACCAAGCATTGTTACACGATTGTTTAAATTCATCTTTATTTCTTACACATAAATCTCTTAACAAATCACTTAAGTTTCTTGCATTTATTTCAAATAGTATAAATATATTTGCATTCTTTCTAATAACACTTCCGTCTAATGAATACATACTTTGTGTTAAATAAAATACACTACAGTTATTATGTCTACCTCTTGTGAAATAATTTCTCTGAACTGACTGATTTCTGTCATTAACACAATCATCAAAAATTACACAATGTTTCATTGTTTTATCTAGTTTACTAGGATCTTGCATATTACCACTATCATCTATTAATTGTATCTTTATATGCTTGTTTTTATTAGATTCTACTAACTGATTATTTTTTGCTGCTTCTTCACACCACGAACTTATTTCTTCTTCATCTTCAGATTTTTCATATTCTTTGAATAATGAAGCAATTGCTGTTTTTTAAGATTATTTTCAAATCCATATTTTAAAAATTGATAGACGGGTTGTTCTGCTGTTGTTGTATAAATTATAAGATTGTTATAATCCAAAAAATTTGGAGTCGTTAAAATTTTAAATAATAGATATGTTTTTCCACATCCTGATCTTCCGCAAATAACTGACAAAACTTTATTAGATAAATTTGGATGATGATTAAATTTGAGTTTTTTTATTTATAACTTCCCTCATTTTTGAATAAAAAATTTCAATTTTAATTTTTTTTATTTTTTAAAGAAAAAGAGTAAGAATAATAATAAGAAGAAGAAAATTAAACTTCTATAGCTTCGCGTGGGAGTTTATACCTCCCGAACGGGAGTTTATACCTCTCGAACGGGAGTTTATACCTCTCGAACGGGAGTTTATACCTCTCGAACCAAAAGATCTATCATAATCTCTTCACCTCCAAAATTTATTTCTTGTCCTTTCTCATCAGTGATTCTCATGTTAATGTTGTTAATAGTTTTTCTTGTAATAGGGATATATATTAATGTTTGTGGAATTACATTTAATCTATAACCAATGGGTACAGTAAAAGCTGGAAAACTGAATATTAAATTTGACAATTTACCATTTATATATCCTCCTTCAATAATGTCACAATGTACAACAATTGAATTTATTTCAGTTATTTTTGGAATCTTCTCACCTAAATGATAACCTTGACTATAGGTTTGTTTATTAAATCCTAATAGCTTTGACAATGATATATCATGATTAAAATCAACTTGATGATTTTCGTCTTAAGTAAGAGAAAATTTATTGACTGCCGGTTCAACTGCAAAATGTAATTGCTTCTTATCTTTAAATGGTATACCTAAATGTCTCTTAATTTCATTTGATATTGATTCAACTTCGTAAGAACCAGGAAGAAAAGTTAATATTTTCCATGTTTTGCCTTTATCAGTAGAATATCTAAATTGATCATTCACATCTTTTATAACATTTTGAATAGTGTTAAATGTAGAGAAACTAGTCAATGCAATTTGATAATTTTTATTTTGTTCTAAATGAAGAATGGGTTCTAAATTACAAGTGTGTGATGAAGTAGTTGTTATAATTTTTAACGTTGTACTAAATTTTGATGAGTCCAAAATCTCTGTTAGATTTTCTAAATGATTATTAATTTTGTCTAAATCTGCTGAACACATTTTTTAGTTAAAATTTTGAATAAATATTATAGATAAAAATCGTAGATAAAAATCGTAGATAAAAATCATAGATAAAAATCATAGATAAAAATCATGAATAAAAATCATAGATAAAAATTAGAAACAACATACTTCAGCTACACTTTTATAATCCTCTTCATTTAGAATCTTCTTTTCTAACAGTCTTTTCAATATAGCATGAATTTCATTGAAACTAGAATTATGTCCTTCTTTTATTGCAGATATTAAAATATTTAATCTATTTAGTAATTCTTGTGGACCATCTGGTAAAAATACAGTTTTTTCTGTTTTCTGTTTTTCAGATAAACCTTTTCCTACTTTAACTCCCGTTGATAATAAATTTTCTAATTGTTTATAACGTCTTAGAGATTTTACTGCACCAACTCTATCTAACATAGCTTTATATTTTATGAGATCTTCTACAGCATAATTATTTAAATCTGCTCCTCTTAAAAGATCAACAAAATTTCTATCTAAATTAAAAGGAGATTTATCTGGTGAAAAAATTAAACCTCGAAAAGGTTGTGGAAATATTTCTTTTTGTCCGAGATAAAATCTAGGTATTGTTTTTCAATCTATAAATGAAATAGAATGTTCAAATTGCATAGATTTTGGTAATTTCTTATTAATGTTTGATTCTAGTAATCCATAAACATCTAATATAGTTTTGTGCTCTGGATCTGTTATATCAATTTGTTTATCATTATTTGTAAGTTCTTTTTCAAGAGTTTTAAATGGTTCCATAGTTTTCTCAAAATCAGTTTTTACTTGCTCGGTTTGCTGCATTTTTTCAAACATATCAGATTGAATACCAGCTTTTATCATTCTATGTTGAAGATGATTTTCTTTCATAATATTTCTTTGTTTTATTAACTCTTCTAATTGTTTTATTCTTTTAAAATTATCAGCTCTAATTTTATCCATTTTTAAAATATAATATTTGAATTTTGTGGTAACATTGGAATACAGCAAAAACATTTTACTGAACAAATTATTTTTTTATTGCTTTGTTGTCTGACATCTTTTCGTTTAAAGGTTTCTCGTTTTAAGTTTTGTTTAATAAAGTTTTGCTTAAATTTTCGCTTAAAGTTTTTAGCTCTTCTAAAAAAATTTTATCATTTTCTTCATTAGAAATTTTGCCATCACTAGAAATTTTGCCATCCTGTTTATTCTTATCATCAACTTTTTCGGACTTTAAATGAAATGGCGTTTTATTAGCTTTATTAGCTATTTGATCAAATTTTTCAATCTTATCTAACGTAATAACATTATCATCACATACTCTTTGAAAGTAGTAATGTAGTTTATCATAGACTTCCTTAATATGTAAATGCTTAGTTTTTAATGATTTTCGTTTCTTAGTTATTAAAGATTTATCTAACATTGTAACAAGTGAAGTTGCAAAAACACCCGTACCTGTTAAAGCTGTAGCAACTACTGGAATTACTAAAACACCTGAAGATATAACAATTGTTAAAGCACCTAAACTTATTGTTAAGAATATGCCAATTCCCTGTGTTACATTCTTAACTTTAGTCCATCTCTTTCTTAATTTTTTATAATGCTCTAATCTTAATAATAATTGAGATTCCTTATCTTTCATATACCTAACTCTATCTTTGTGTTTTTCTTTATTCAATTCACTTATTTTTAACTGTGATAACGAAGGATATAGTCTTGCGGTTTCTTCCATTTCTGAGGTTTCTTCCATTTTTAAAGAAATATTTTATAATAAATATTTTGAATACAATCTTCTGGTATATTGAGACTACGTGATATTTTGAGACAACTAAAATTTTCATCTGCCTAAATTTTCAAAATTCTTAGACCACGTGATATTTTCAGACAACTTAAATTTTCGATTACGTGATATTTTGGGACAACTTAAATTTTCGATTACGTGATATTTTGGAACAACTTAAATTTTCGATTACGTGATATTTTGGAACAACTTAAATTTTCGATTACGTGATATTTTGGGACAACTTAAATTTTCGATTACGTGATATTTTGGGACAACTTATATTTTCGATTACGTGATATTTTGGGACCACTTAAATTTTTGAAATTTTGTTTTTTGAAAATTTGTCACTACCTAAATTTTCGGCCTTCGGCCACGTGAAATTTCAAATCTACCTAAATTTTTGAAATTTTGATTTTTTTGAAAATTTTGAAAAAACCCGCAAAAGTGTGACATCCGGCGCAAGCGAAGCGAAGCAAAGCGAAGCGAAGCAAAGCGAAGCGAAGCAAAGCGAAGCGAAGCAAAGCGAAGCGAAGCAAAGCGAAGCGAAGCGTCGCGCCGGATGTCACACTATATACTACGTGGCTCGGCGGGGTGATGAGAAGCAGGCGTTTGAGAAGTTGGAGCGCATGAGGGATGAGTGGAATCGTGTGAATGAGGATAGGTTGTTTGAGTTTCACATCCCTATTCGGGATAATCATTTGGACGGCGAAGTACTCGTCAATCAAAATCTGGACGAGTCAATAATTTGCTATAACGGCCATCCGACGAAAAAATGCCTACATGCCAGCCTGAGAATGCGCGGCCATCTCCACAAATTTTCTATTCGGAAGCGCGCGAGACTCCCAAAGGATGGCTAACTTGGTAAGTGAAAAGTAAATAAGATAGTATATCCTATTCTAATACATATCATTTTCATTGCAGATCTTTGCCCGCCTTCACCACCCCATCAATTCACTCTCGAGAACGAACCATCGGCTCTCTTAAGGGCCACCTAGGGGCAAGACATGATAGAACCTCCACGCGGTTTGCCCTGGGCAGTCTTCGGACTGGCGAATACTATCATTAAGTTGAATCTGCTATCAGTCAACTTGAACGTTGCGTCGCGTTAGAGGGGTATATAAACCACTGCCTCTCATTTCATTTCATTTCAATCATGCAGACGCCGAACAGTCAAGTCAGCTCTCCTCGCGGACCGCAGTTAAGGCCGCGAAATTTATTTGAGGAGTTTGTCAGGCTAGAGGAGCAAGACAGAGTCCACAATAATCTTGCTCGGATTGGCAATCCGATGACATCAACTGTTGTCAATCCAACGGAATGGCGCTACATTCCACTTTTAGCCATGTGCCAGTTAGTGTGGAAGTCGACACTGCTACCAAAGAGAAAGTCAAAGACTCTCTCAGCAGAATTGGTAGGGTGTAAGATGACGTTACTCCCGAGAACGAACCACCGGCTCTCTTAAGGGCCACCATGGGGCAAGATTTGATAGAACCTCCTCGCGGTTTGCCCTGGGCAGTCTTCGGACTGGCGAATACTATCATTAAGTTGAATCTGCTATCAGTCAACTTGAACGTTATGCAGTCGATTGCTATCCCTGAAGCATTCTGATTCGCTGTTGAGCAATTCATTGTTGAAAACCCTATATAAGCCAGAAGATTGTAGCGCTTCTCATTCAATTTCAAGTCACGATGGAAGCAACGTCTCCTGCCAACAGCATTCCCGTCTTCATCGATGAAGACAATGCCATTCCCGAGTTCATCATTCTCGACGAGTGGGATGAAGAGGATGATAAGAAGGGGAAGATCAAGAAGATCGTTTGGACGGATGGGGTGTGGACTCCAAATACCACTCGCATCCGAAAGGTGCCAGATGCACCAGCACGAGCTAGGCGGTATAGGGTCTATGACAACCTAATCGTCATACCCATTGACTATTCCAGCCAATAGTCAACTTAATTCACACCCCGAGATTGAACCATCGGCTCTCTTAAGGGCCACCATGGGGCAAGACATGATAGAACCTCCACGCGGTTTGCTCTGGGCAGTCTTCGGACTGGCGAATACTATCATTAAGTTGAATCTGCTATCAGTCAACTTGAACGTTGCAAATGAAGTTCGGTGTAATACTTCCTTTCGACGGGCGTTCCTGTAAAGGGCGGCGGTGAAACCCGTAGCTATGTATACCGCAAGGGACATTCGGCAATGGTCAATCTTGTTTAACCTCTCTGCGTCATGTTTGCAAGTGATTGCCTCTGTCTCAACGTAGTATGCATTCGCGTCAGGGCGACATTTAGCCAACTGTCGAAGGTTGCCTAAAACTTTCCATTGCATACGTTATGAGAACCATGAGTTCTACCTGTCTCTATCAATGAGACGAATTGATGAATGGAATGAAATGGGAGGACACTCACGCGCCACACGCAACATAACACACTTCTCTCTTCCGTAGTCTAACAAGCTCTTTACACATGGATCGCAGTCGATTGCTATCCCTGTATCAGAAGTGTAAGCTATCTTAATTTTATTTGACATTATTTCAGCTATCATCATCGCCCATATGAAATGTTTTAAGATTTACAAGTTAGACTAAGCGTGCTACTATTTCCAAATGAAAAAGTATACATGGTTAAATCATCCACTTAAGCCCATCCGTAGTCTAACAAGCTCTTTACACATGGATCGCAGTCGATTGCTATCCCTGTATCAGAAGTGTAAGCTATCTTAATTTTATTTGACATTATTTCAGCTATCATCATCGCCCATATGAAATGTTTTAAGATTTACAAGTTAGACTAAGCGTGCTACTATTTCCAAATGAAAAAGTATACATGGTTAAATCATACACTTAAGCCCATCCGTAGTCTAACAAGCTCTTTACATATGGATCGCAGTCGATTGCTATCCCTGTATAAGAAGTGTAAGCTATCTTAATTTTATTTAACACTATTTCATCTACCATCATCACCCATATGAAGTGTCATAAGATTTACAAGTTAGACTAAGCGTTCTACTATTTGTAAATGAAAGATATAGTTTCAACAGTTTACAGATTAAAAATAAAGTTTCAATAGTGTGTGCGTTAGAAATAAAGCTTTATCTGTTTGTATGTTAGAAACAAAATAAAGTTTACAAGATAAAAAGTAAAGTTTCACCACTTTACAAGTTAAAAATAAAGTTTCAATAATGTGTACGTTAGAAATAAAGTTTTAGCTGTTTGTATATCAAAAACAAAGTTTCAAGAGTTTACAAGTTAAAAATAAAGTTTCAATGGTGTATACGTTAGAAATAAAGTTTTAGCTGTTTGTATATCAAAATAAAGTTTCAATAGTGTATGCGTTAGAAACAAAGTGTTAGCTGTTTGTATGTCAAAATAAAGTTTCAAGAGTTTACAAGTTAGAAATAAAGTTTCAATAGTGTATATGTTAGAAATAAAGGTGTAACTGTTTGTAAAAATAAGATCGCAAGATTTACTAGTTTACAAGTTAGACTAAGTGTAAATTAAAAATAAAATTATAACTGTTCACGAGTTAAAGCGTTGATGCAACGATGAACAATTAATAAGCTGAAAAGTTTTGGATTCACTTTAACATTACCATATGTTTACAGATAGAAATGTATCACAGCAAAGCTACTTCATGAGTTAGTTTGCCAGGAGTGTATCATCTCAAACTTTTACTCCGACTGTGGAACATTGATTTCCATGATGAAGATTTAAATAGTTAGATTCGATGACAAACAAGATTTACTAGTTTACAAGTTGGACAAAGCGTTCTACTAATTGTAAATGAAAGATATCATTTCAACAGTTTACCAGTTAGAAATAAAGTTTCAACAGTCTACAAGTTAAAAATAAAGTTTCAACCGTTTACAAGTTAAAAATGAAGTTTCAATAGTGTGTATGTTAAGAATAAAGTTCTATCTGTTTATATGTTAGAAATAAAAATGAAGGTTCACCAGTTTACAAGTTAAGAATAAAGTTTTATCTGCTTGTATGTCAGAAATGAAATAAAGTTTCACCAGTTTAAGAGTTAAAAATAAAGTTTCAATAGTTTGCAAGTTAAAACTAATGTTTCAACAGTGCATATGTTAAGAATAAAGTTTTATCTGTTTGTATGTTAGAAATAGAATGAAGTTTCACCAGTTGGCAAGTTAAGAATAAAGTTTTATCTGTTTGTATGATAGAAATAAAACAAAGTTTCAACCGTTTACAAGTTAAAAATAAAGCTTCAATAGTTTACAAGTTAAGAATAAAGTTTCAATAGTGTGTATGTTAAGAATAAAGTTCTATCTGTCTAAGTTTACAAGTTAAGAATAAAGATCTATCTGTTTGTATGTTAGAAATAAAACCAAGTTTCATCAGTTTACAAGTCAAGAATAAAGTTTCAATAGTTTACAAGTTAAGAATAAAGTTTCAATATTGTGCATGTTAAGAATAAAGTTCTTTTTGTTTATATGTTAGAAATAGAATGTTTGACAAACGCGTTTGTCAAGCTTGATTCTATCATGTCAGTATGACACACATTTGATTTACAAAACATGCTTTGAATACTCATACGATGAAGTTCTTATTTTCATTTATTTCTAACGTACACACTGTTGAAACTTTATTTTTCAACTTGTAAACTGTTGAAACTTTGTTTTGGTTCTAACATATGAACAGCTAAAACTTTATTTCTAACGTACACACTGTTAAAACTTTATTTTTAACTTGTAAACGGCTGAAACTTTATTTCTAACGCACAAAGCGCTCAAACCTTATTTCCATCATACACACTATTGAAACTTTATTTTAATCTGTAAACTGTTAAAACGATATTTTTTTTATTTACAACTAGTAGAACGCTGAGTCTAACTTGCAAACTAGTAAATCTTACGATCTTGTCTTACAAACAGTTATACCTTTCTTTCTAGCATATAAACTGTCATGCCTCTATTTCTAACATACAAGCAGTTAAAACTTTATTTCTAACTTACAAATAGATAAAACTTTATTCCTAACGTACACACTGTTGAAACTTTATTTTTCAGCTTGTAAACTGTTAAAACGATATTTTTTTTATTTACAACTAGTAGAACGCTGAGTCTAACTTGCAAACTAGTAAATCTTGCGATCTTGTCTTACAAACAGTTATACCTTTCTTTCTAGCATATAAACTGTCATGCCTCTATTTCTAACATACAAGCAGTTAAAACTTTATTTCTAACTTACAAATAGATAAAACTTTATTCCTAACGTACACACTGTTGAAACTTCATTTTTCAGCTTGTAAACTGTTGAAACTTTGTTTTGTTTCTAACATATATACAGATAAAACTTTATTTCTAACAAACACACTGTTGAAACTTTATTTTTAACTTGTAAACGGTTGAAACTTTATTTCTAACACACACACACACAAACAGTCATAACTTTATTTCTAGCGTGCACACTATTGAAACTTTATTCTAATCTGTAAACTGTTGAAACGATATTTTTCATTTACAACTAGTAGAATGCTGAGTCTAACTTGCAAACTAGTAAATCCTACGATCGTACTTTACTAACAGATAAAACTTTATTTCTAACGTAGACACTGTTGAAACTTTATTTTTAACTTGTAAACGGTTGAAACTTTATTTCTAACGTACACACTATTGAAACTTTATTTTTAATTTGTAAACTGGTGAACAAAAAAACATATAAACTGTCATGCCTCTATTTCTAACATACAAGCAGTTAAAACTTTATTTCTAACTTACAAATAGATAAAACTTTATTCTTAACATATACACTATAGAAACTTTATTCTTAACTTGTAAACGGTTGAAACTTTGTTTTATTTCTAACATACAAACAGATAAAACTTTATTCTTAACATACACACTATTGAAACTTTATTCTTAACTTGTAAACTATTGAAACTTTATTTTTAACTTGTAAACTATTGAAACTTTATTTTTAACTTGTAAACGGTTGAAACTTTGTTTCTAACGTACACATTATTGAAACTTTATTTTTAACTTTTAAACTGGTGAAACTTTATTTCATTTCTGAAATACAAGCAGATAAAACTTTATTCTTAACTTGTAAACTATTGAACCTTCATTTTAATTTCTAACATATAAACAGATAGAACTTTATTCTTAACATACACACTATTGAAACTTTATTTTCAACTTTTCAACAGGTGAAACTTTATTTCATTTCTGACATACAAGTAGATAAAACTTTATTCTTAACTTGTAAACTATTGAACCTTCATTTTTATTTCTAACATATAAACAGATAGAACTTTATTCTTAACATACACACTATTGAAACTTTATTTTTAACTTTTCAACTGGTGAAACTTTATTTCTAACGTACACATTATTGAAACTTTGTTTTTAACTTTTCAACTGGTGAAACTTTATTTCATTTCTGACATACAAGCAGATAAAACTTTATTCTTAACTTGTAAACTGGTGAAGCTTAATTTTATTTCTAACATACAAACAGATAAAACTTTATTCTTAACATACGCACTATTGAAACATTAGTTTTAACTTGCAAACTATTGAAACTTTATTTTTAACTTGTTAACGGTTGAAACTTTGTTTTATTTCTAACATACAAACAGATAAAACTTTTTTCTTAACTTGTAAAATGATGAAACTTCATTTTATTTGTAACATATAAACAGATAGAACTTTATTCTTAACTTGTAAACTGGTGAAACTTCATTCTATTTCTCACATATAAACAGATAGAACTTTATTCTGAACATGTACACTATTGAAACTTTATTCTTAACTTGTAAACTGTTGAAACTTTATTTTTAACTTGTAAACGGTTGAAACTTTGTTTTATTTCTATCATACAAACAGATAAAACTTTATTCTTAACTTGCCAACAGGTGAAACATTAGTTTTAACTTGCAAACTATTGAAACGTTATTTTTAACTTGTAAACGGTTGAAACTTTGTTTTATTTCTAACATACAAACAGATAGAACTTTATTCTTAACTTGTAAACTTAAACAGATAGAACTTTATTCGTAACTTGTAAACTGGTGAAACTTCATTCTATTTCTAACATATAAACAAATAGAACTTTATTCTTAACATGCACAATATTGAAACTTTATTCTTAACTTGTAAACTATTGAAACTTTATTCTTAACTTGTAAACTGATGAAACTTGGTTTTATTTCTAACATACAAACAGATAAAACTTTATTCTTAACTTGTAAACTTAGACAGATAGAACTTTATTCTTAACATACACACTATTGAAACTTTATTCTTAACTTGTAAACTATTGAAGCTTTATTTTTAACTTGTAAACGGTTGAAACTTTGTTTTATTTCTATCATACAAACAGATAAAACTTTATTCTTAACTTGCCAACTGGTGAAACTTCATTCTATTTCTAACATACAAACAGATAAAACTTTATTCTTAACATATGCACTGTTGAAACATTAGTTTTAACTTGCAAACTATTGAAACTTTATTTTTAACTCTTAAACTGGTGAAACTTTATTTCATTTCTGACATACAAGCAGATAAAACTTTATTCTTAACTTGTAAACTGGTGAACCTTCATTTTTATTTCTAACATATAAACAGATAGAACTTTATTCTTAACATACACACTATTGAAACTTCATTTTTAACTTGTAGACTGTTGAAACTTTATTTCTAACTGGTAAACTGTTGAAATGATATCTTTCATTTACAATTAGTAGAACGCTTTGTCCAACTTGTAAACTAGTAAATCTTGTTTGTCATCGAATCTAACTATTTAAATCTTCATCATGGAAATCAATGTTCCACAGTCGGAGTAAAAGTTTGAGATGATGCACTCCTGGCAAACTAACTCATGAAGTAGCTTTGCTGCTGTGATACATTTCTATCTGTAAACATATGGTAATGTTAAAGTGAATCCAAAACTTTTCAGCTTATTAATTGTTCATCGTTGCATCAACGCTTTAACTCGTGAACACTTATAATTTTATTTTTAATTTACACTTAGTCTAACTTGTAAACTAGTAAATCTTGCGATCTTATTTTTACAAACAGTTACACCTTTATTTCTAACATATACACTATTGAAACTTTATTTCTAACTTGTAAACTCTTGAAACTTTATTTTGATATACAAACAGCTAAAACTTTATTTCTAATGCATACACTATTGAAACTTTATTTCTAACTTGTAAACTCTTGAAATTTTATTTTGATATACAAACAGCTAAAACTTTATTTCTAACGTATACACCATTGAAACTTTATTTTTAACTTGTAAACTCTTTTTGTTTTTGATATACAAACAGCTAAAACTTTATTTCTAACGTACACACTATTGAAACTTTATTTTTAACTTGTAAAGTGGTGAAACTTTACTTTTTATCTTGTAAACTTTATTTTGTTTCTAACATACAAACAGATAAAGCTTTATTTCTAACGCACACACTATTGAAACTTTATTTTTAATCTGTAAACTGTTGAAACTTTGTTTTGTTTCTAACATATATACAGATAAAACTTTATTTCTAACAAACACACTGTTGAAACTTTATTTTTAACTTGTAAACGGTTGAAACTTTATTTCTAACACACACACACACAAACAGTCATAACTTTATTTCTAGCGTGCACACTATTGAAACTTTATTCTAATCTGTAAACTGTTGAAACGATATTTTTCATTTACAACTAGTAGAATGCTGAGTCTAACTTGCAAACTAGTAAATCCTACGATCGTACTTTACTAACAGATAAAACTTTATTTCTAACGTAGACACTGTTGAAACTTTATTTTTAACTTGTAAACGGTTGAAACTTTATTTCTAACGTACACACTATTGAAACTTTATTTTTAATTTGTAAACTGGTGAACAAAAAAACATATAAACTGTCATGCCTCTATTTCTAACATACAAGCAGTTAAAACTTTATTTCTAACTTACAAATAGATAAAACTTTATTCTTAACATATACACTATAGAAACTTTATTCTTAACTTGTAAACGGTTGAAACTTTGTTTTATTTCTAACATACAAACAGATAAAACTTTATTCTTAACATACACACTATTGAAACTTTATTCTTAACTTGTAAACTATTGAAACTTTATTTTTAACTTGTAAACGGTTGAAACTTTGTTTCTAACGTACACATTATTGAAACTTTATTTTTAACTTTTAAACTGGTGAAACTTTATTTCACTTCAGAAATACAAGCAGATAAAACTTTATTCTTAACTTGTAAACTATTGAACCTTCATTTTAATTTCTAACATATAAACAGATAGAACTTTATTCTTAACATACACACTATTGAAACTTTATTTTCAACTTTTCAACAGGTGAAACTTTATTTCATTTCTGACATACAAGTAGATAAAACTTTATTCTTAACTTGTAAACTATTGAACCTTCATTTTTATTTCTAACATATAAACAGATAGAACTTTATTCTTAACATACACACTATTGAAACTTTATTTTTAACTTTTCAACTGGTGAAACTTTATTTCTAACGTACACATTATTGAAACTTTGTTTTTAACTTTTCAACTGGTGAAACTTTATTTCATTTCTGACATACAAGCAGATAAAACTTTATTCTTAACTTGTAAACTGGTGAAGCTTAATTTTATTTCTAACATACAAACAGATAAAACTTTATTCTTAACATACGCACTATTGAAACATTAGTTTTAACTTGCAAACTATTGAAACTTTATTTTTAACTTGTTAACGGTTGAAACTTTATTTCATTTCTGACATACAAGCAGATAAAACTTTATTCTTAACTTGTAAACTGGTGAAGCTTAATTTTATTTCTAACATACAAACAGATAAAACTTTATTCTTAACATACGCACTATTGAAACATTAGTTTTAACTTGCAAACTATTGAAACTTTATTTTTAACTTGTTAACGGTTGAAACTTTGTTTTATTTCTAACATACAAACAGATAAAACTTTTTTCTTAACTTGTAAAATGATGAAACTTCATTTTATTTGTAACATATAAACAGATAGAACTTTATTCTTAACTTGTAAACTGGTGAAACTTCATTCTATTTCTAACATATAAACAGATAGAACTTTATTCTGAACATGTACACTATTGAAACTTTATTCTTAACTTGTAAACGGTTGAAACTTTATTTTTAACTTGTAAACGGTTGAAACTTTGTTTTATTTCTATCATACAAACAGATAAAACTTTATTCTTAACTTGCCAACAGGTGAAACATTAGTTTTAACTTGCAAACTATTGAAACGTTATTTTTAACTTGTAAACGGTTGAAACTTTGTTTTATTTCTAACATACAAACAGATAGAACTTTATTCTTAACTTGTAAACTTAAACAGATAGAATTTTATTCGTAACTTGTAAACTGGTGAAACTTCATTCTATTTCTAACATATAAACAAATAGAACTTTATTCTTAACATGCACAATATTGAAACTTTATTCTTAACTTGTAAACTATTGAAACTTTATTCTTAACTTGTAAACTGATGAAACTTGGTTTTATTTCTAACATACAAACAGATAAAACTTTATTCTTAACTTGTAAACTTAGACAGATAGAACTTTATTCTTAACATACACACTATTGAAACTTTATTCTTAACTTGTAAACTATTGAAGCTTTATTTTTAACTTGTAAACGGTTGAAACTTTGTTTTATTTCTATCATACAAACAGATAAAACTTTATTCTTAACTTGCCAACTGGTGAAACTTCATTCTATTTCTAACATACAAACAGATAAAACTTTATTCTTAACATATGCACTGTTGAAACATTAGTTTTAACTTGCAAACTATTGAAACTTTATTTTTAACTCTTAAACTGGTGAAACTTTATTTCATTTCTGACATACAAGCAGATAAAACTTTATTCTTAACTTGTAAACTGGTGAACCTTCATTTTTATTTCTAACATATAAACAGATAGAACTTTATTCTTAACATACACACTATTGAAACTTCATTTTTAACTTGTAAACGGTTGAAACTTTATTTTTAACTTGTAGACTGTTGAAACTTTATTTCTAACTGGTAAACTGTTGAAATGATATCTTTCATTTACAATTAGTAGAACGCTTGTCCAACTTGTAAACTAGTAAATCTTGTTTGTCATCGAATCTAACTATTTAAATCTTCATCATGGAAATCAATGTTCCACAGTCGGAGTAAAAGTTTGAGATGATGCACTCCTGGCAAACTAACTCATGAAGTAGCTTTGCTGCTGTGATACATTTCTATCTGTAAACATATGGTAATGTTAAAGTGAATCCAAAACTTTTCAGCTTATTAATTGTTCATCGTTGCATCAACGCTTTAACTCGTGAACACTTATAATTTTATTTTTAATTTACACTTAGTCTAACTTGTAAACTAGTAAATCTTGCGATCTTATTTTTACAAACAGTTACACCTTTATTTCTAACATATACACTATTGAAACTTTATTTCTAACTTGTAAACTCTTGAAACTTTATTTTGATATACAAACAGCTAAAACTTTATTTCTAATGCATACACTATTGAAACTTTATTTCTAACTTGTAAACTCTTGAAATTTTATTTTGATATACAAACAGCTAAAACTTTATTTCTAACGTATACACCATTGAAACTTTATTTTTAACTTGTAAACTCTTTTTGTTTTTGATATACAAACAGCTAAAACTTTATTTCTAACGTACACACTATTGAAACTTTATTTTTAACTTGTAAAGTGGTGAAACTTTACTTTTTATCTTGTAAACTTTATTTTGTTTCTAACATACAAACAGATAAAGCTTTATTTCTAACGCACACACTATTGAAACTTTATTTTTAATCTGTAAACTGTTGAAACTTTGTTTTGTTTCTAACATATATACAGATAAAACTTTATTTCTAACAAACACACTGTTGAAACTTTATTTTTAACTTGTAAACGGTTGAAACTTTATTTCTAACACACACACACACAAACAGTCATAACTTTATTTCTAGCGTGCACACTATTGAAACTTTATTCTAATCTGTAAACTGTTGAAACGATATTTTTCATTTACAACTAGTAGAATGCTGAGTCTAACTTGCAAACTAGTAAATCCTACGATCGTACTTTACTAACAGATAAAACTTTATTTCTAACGTAGACACTGTTGAAACTTTATTTTTAACTTGTAAACGGTTGAAACTTTATTTCTAACGTACACACTATTGAAACTTTATTTTTAATTTGTAAACTGGTGAACAAAAAAACATATAAACTGTCATGCCTCTATTTCTAACATACAAGCAGTTAAAACTTTATTTCTAACTTACAAATAGATAAAACTTTATTCTTAACATATACACTATAGAAACTTTATTCTTAACTTGTAAACGGTTGAAACTTTGTTTTATTTCTAACATACAAACAGATAAAACTTTATTCTTAACATACACACTATTGAAACTTTATTCTTAACTTGTAAACTATTGAAACTTTATTTTTAACTTGTAAACGGTTGAAACTTTGTTTCTAACGTACACATTATTGAAACTTTATTTTTAACTTTTAAACTGGTGAAACTTTATTTCACTTCAGAAATACAAGCAGATAAAACTTTATTCTTAACTTGTAAACTATTGAACCTTCATTTTAATTTCTAACATATAAACAGATAGAACTTTATTCTTAACATACACACTATTGAAACTTTATTTTCAACTTTTCAACAGGTGAAACTTTATTTCATTTCTGACATACAAGTAGATAAAACTTTATTCTTAACTTGTAAACTATTGAACCTTCATTTTTATTTCTAACATATAAACAGATAGAACTTTATTCTTAACATACACACTATTGAAACTTTATTTTTAACTTTTCAACTGGTGAAACTTTATTTCTAACGTACACATTATTGAAACTTTGTTTTTAACTTTTCAACTGGTGAAACTTTATTTCATTTCTGACATACAAGCAGATAAAACTTTATTCTTAACTTGTAAACTGGTGAAGCTTAATTTTATTTCTAACATACAAACAGATAAAACTTTATTCTTAACATACGCACTATTGAAACATTAGTTTTAACTTGCAAACTATTGAAACTTTATTTTTAACTTGTTAACGGTTGAAACTTTGTTTTATTTCTAACATACAAACAGATAAAACTTTTTTCTTAACTTGTAAAATGATGAAACTTCATTTTATTTGTAACATATAAACAGATAGAACTTTATTCTTAACTTGTAAACTGGTGAAACTTCATTCTATTTCTAACATATAAACAGATAGAACTTTATTCTGAACATGTACACTATTGAAACTTTATTCTTAACTTGTAAACGGTTGAAACTTTATTTTTAACTTGTAAACGGTTGAAACTTTGTTTTATTTCTATCATACAAACAGATAAAACTTTATTCTTAACTTGCCAACAGGTGAAACATTAGTTTTAACTTGCAAACTATTGAAACGTTATTTTTAACTTGTAAACGGTTGAAACTTTGTTTTATTTCTAACATACAAACAGATAGAACTTTATTCTTAACTTGTAAACTTAAACAGATAGAACTTTATTCGTAACTTGTAATCTGGTGAAACTTCATTCTATTTCTAACATATAAACAAATAGAACTTTATTCTTAACATGCACAATATTGAAACTTTATTCTTAACTTGTAAACTATTGAAACTTTATTCTTAACTTGTAAACTGATGAAACTTGGTTTTATTTCTAACATACAAACAGATAAAACTTTATTCTTAACTTGTAAACTTAGACAGATAGAACTTTATTCTTAACATACACACTATTGAAACTTTATTCTTAACTTGTAAACTATTGAAGCTTTATTTTTAACTTGTAAACGGTTGAAACTTTGTTTTATTTCTATCATACAAACAGATAAAACTTTATTCTTAACTTGCCAACTGGTGAAACTTCATTCTATTTCTAACATACAAACAGATAAAACTTTATTCTTAACATATGCACTGTTGAAACATTAGTTTTAACTTGCAAACTATTGAAACTTTATTTTTAACTCTTAAACTGGTGAAACTTTATTTCATTTCTGACATACAAGCAGATAAAACTTTATTCTTAACTTGTAAACTGGTGAACCTTCATTTTTATTTCTAACATATAAACAGATAGAACTTTATTCTTAACATACACACTATTGAAACTTCATTTTTAACTTGTAAACGGTTGAAACTTTATTTTTAACTTGTAGACTGTTGAAACTTTATTTCTAACTGGTAAACTGTTGAAATGATATCTTTCATTTACAATTAGTAGAACGCTTGTCCAACTTGTAAACTAGTAAATCTTGTTTGTCATCGAATCTAACTATTTAAATCTTCATCATGGAAATCAATGTTCCACAGTCGGAGTAAAAGTTTGAGATGATGCACTCCTGGCAAACTAACTCATGAAGTAGCTTTGCTGCTGTGATACATTTCTATCTGTAAACATATGGTAATGTTAAAGTGAATCCAAAACTTTTCAGCTTATTAATTGTTCATCGTTGCATCAACGCTTTAACTCGTGAACACTTATAATTTTATTTTTAATTTACACTTAGTCTAACTTGTAAACTAGTAAATCTTGCGATCTTATTTTTACAAACAGTTACACCTTTATTTCTAACATATACACTATTGAAACTTTATTTCTAACTTGTAAACTCTTGAAACTTTATTTTGATATACAAACAGCTAAAACTTTATTTCTAACGCATACACTATTGAAACTTTATTTCTAACTTGTAAACTCTTGAAATTTTATTTTGATATACAAACAGCTAAAACTTTATTTCTAACGTATACACCATTGAAACTTTATTTTTAACTTGTAAACTCTTGAAACTTTGTTTTTGATATACAAACAGCTAAAACTTTATTTCTAACGTACACACTATTGAAACTTTATTTTTAACTTGTAAAGTGGTGAAACTTTACTTTTTATCTTGTAAACTTTATTTTGTTTCTAACATACAAACAGATAAAGCTTTATTTCTAACGCACACACTATTGAAACTTTATTTTTAATCTGTAAACTGTTGAAACTATATCTTTCATTTACAAATAGTAGAACGCTTAGTCTAACTTGTAAATCTTATGACACTTCATATGGGTGATGATGGTAGATGAAATAGTGTTAAATAAAATTAAGATAGCTTACACTTCTTATACAGGGATAGCAATCGACTGCGATCCATATGTAAAGAGCTTGTTAGACTACGGATGGGCTTAAGTGTATGATTTAACCATGTATACTTTTTCATTTGGAAATAGTAGCACGCTTAGTCTAACTTGTAAATCTTAAAACATTTCATATGGGCGATGATGATAGCTGAAATAGTGTCAAATAAAATTAAGATAGCTTACACTTCTGATACAAGGATAGCAATCGACTGCGATCCATGTGTAAAGAGCTTGTTAGACTACGGATGGGCTTAAGTGGATGATTTAACCATGTATACTTTTTCATTTGGAAATAGTAGCACGCTTAGTCTAACTTGTAAATCTTAAAACATTTCATATGGGCGATGATGATAGCTGAAATAATGTCAAATGAAATTAAGATAGCTTACACTTCTGATACAGGGATAGCAATCGACTGCGATCCATGTGTAAAGAGCTTGTTAGACTACGGAAGAGAGAAGTGTGTTATGTTGCGTGTGGCGCGTGAGTGTCCTCCCATTTCATTCCATTCATCAATTCGTCTCATTGATAGAGACAGGTAGAACTCATGGTTCTCATAACGTATGCAATGGAAAGTTTTAGGCAACCTTCGACAGTTGGCTAAATGTCGCCCTGACGCGAATGCATACTACGTTGAGACAGAGGCAATCACTTGCAAACATGACGCAGAGAGGTTAAACAAGATTGACCATTGCCGAATGTCCCTTGCGGTATACATAGCTACGGGTTTCACCGCCGCCCTTTACAGGAACGCCCGTCGAAAGGAAGTATTACACCGAACTTCATTTGCAACGTTCAAGTTGACTGATAGCAGATTCAACTTAATGATAGTATTCGCCAGTCCGAAGACTGCCCAGGGCAAACCGCGTGGAGGTTCTATCATGTCTTGCCCCATGGTGGCCCTTAAGAGAGCCGATGGTTCAATCTCGGGGTGTGAATTAAGTTGACTATTGGCTGGAATAGTCAATGGGTATGACGGTTAGGTTGTCATAGACCCTATACCGCCTAGCTCGTGCTGGTGCATCTGGCACCTTTCGGATGCGAGTGGTATTTGGAGTCCACACCCCATCCGTCCAAACGATCTTCTTGATCTTCCCCTTCTTATCATCCTCTTCATCCCACTCGTCGAGAATGATGAACTCGGGAATGGCATTGTCTTCATCGATGAAGACGGGAATGCTGTTGGCAGGAGACGTTGCTTCCATCGTGACTTGAAATTGAATGAGAAGCGCTACAATCTTCTGGCTTATATAGGGTTTTCAACAATGAATTGCTCAACAGCGAATCAGAATGCTTCAGGGATAGCAATCGACTGCATAACGTTCAAGTTGACTGATAGCAGATTCAACTTAATGATAGTATTAGAATAGAATAGAATAGAATAGAAATATATTTTCCACCAATGCAAAATCTGTACAAGGATCGTTACATTTACATATACTCGTAGATAAATACAGATATATACATTTATTACTTTTACAAAATAAAATATAATACAAATACAGATAAATGTAGAGGTGGGCGGGGCCAGAGCACTGTGGGACAGTAGGAACCTAGCCCCGCTAACAAAAGTTCAGATTAAAATTACTCGCACATCAAAATCATTTACATTATACATATAAACATATATCCTAGATACTCTCACACAAGGTATGTACAGCCAAACAACAGGTCAGTGATCGTCATACAAGATACATATATGAAAGTCCACATACACATATACTTACAAATCACATACTTGGGCTATAATATGCCAATGTCCGGGATACAATATCAGGGTTGGAATAGCATTTGATATTTTCCATTCGCACACTATCATCTCTCTTAGTTACCTCAGATATTGCAACTTTCGTTTCTGTTAGTATTTGCTGACTAGTATTTGTTTGAGCTTTTTTTGGAACTTATCATATTCTCTTATTTCTTTAATGCTACGAGGAAGTAAATTCCATTCAATCGCTGAGGCAAAGTCAATACTACGTTGCCCTAAGCTTGTCCTATGAAATGGTATCCGGAGGTTAACTTTATTTCTTAATGAGCTGCCACTCTGGGGTTTGTGGATGTTTCCAAGAAAATGCGGTAAATCATCGACCTTATAAATCATCTTATAGCAGAGACTCAGCATTTTGTAGCGATACATATCGCTGACCGTTAATATTCTATGTTTCGTCATGTGTGAATCTACTTCATTGGCCTTAACTCTAAATATAACTTTAAGTAGTCTCCTTTGAAGTTTTTCTAGTTTAATTATGTTACTTCGTTTTCCTTGGTGAAAGATAAGAATGCAATAGTTTAATATACAATGTATATTGGCAGAATATATCTTTAATAGACATTCTAGTGGAAGGCATCGTCTTAAGTTGTAAAATATAGGTAAGAATTTTCTTAATTTGGTATTAAGTATCGTATTTGCATGTGAAGTGAAACTCAAATTCATGTCTATATGTACACCCAATAGTTTTAAGCAATTTACTCTATTAATCTTTGTTTGGTTTTGGTACAAATCCTGGTCTATTTCTTTAGAGCGATGGGGATGAATTATCATATATTCCGTCTTGCTATCATTAAGACGGATGCCATTTGCCTTACTGAATTTTTCCAGTGAGTCTAATCTGCTTTTTGCCGTGGAAAAGAGACTTTCTAGGCTTCTGCTCTTAAGTATAAGAGTGGTGTCATCAGCAAATATATTCAATTCGTCTTTGGGGAAAATGTTATGCATATCATTAATGTAGATAAGAAATAGAAGAGGACCTAAAGTTGAACCTTCAGGTACTCCTGTTTTGGTATATAATGCTTCAGAGAGAACACCATTTACTACAGTCTGATGACTTCTGCTGTTTAAATACGACTTGAACCAGTCTAAGGTAAATCCCCTTATTCCTATATGCTCTAACTTCTCTATTAGTATGTCATGTCTTATTATTTCAAAGGCCTTCCGAAAATCTACTGATAATAACATTATGAATTCTTTAGCTTCTACTGCTGTATATATTCTATTCATGACGGAAAGTAGTGATAGCTCTGTTGAGTGGTGTTCTCTGAAACCGAATTGATTTGGACTGAGAAACTCTATTTTATCTAAATAACTGTATAATCTGGAGTGTATAACCTTTTCGAGAATCTTGTCTACGTAGCTAAGTAAAGAGATTGGTCTGTAATTGTTTATGTCCAATCTTGATCCTTTTTTATAGACTGGTATAATTTTGGAGGTTTTTAAAGTAGTTGGCATGTTACCATCACGTACTATTTTGTTTAAAATGTAAGTAAGTCTATCGATCACATGGTCCGGACATAGTTTAAAGATTTTCAATGGTATTTTGTCATTTGTAGCTTTTTTATCATTCATTTTAATTAGTATGTCTTTTATTTTTTTTGACTCTATTTCTCTAAAGAAAAAGGACTTGTCTATGCGCTTTCCCAAATAGTCTGCGAAATCGTTTCTTTTGCTAGGTTGAGTTCCATACAGTTTCCCAACTTCGTTAAAATGGGAATTAAAAGAGTTACAAATTCTAGTCGTGTTGGTTATCATTTCGTCGTTATTTAGTATTCGAATCATTGGTCTGTCTGACGACTTGCCAAATACTTTATTAATAAATTTCCAGGAAGCTCTGGAGTCACTTTTGCAGTTCTCAATTATATTTCTGTTATACTCATCTTTTTTCTGTTGAATAAGTGCTTTATAATACTTATTGTATTTATGATACCGCTCTTTATCGGAGCAGTTTTGACTGGCCTTGTACACTTTGTACAATTTTTGCTTCTTATGTAGTGCTTTTGTGCAGGCACTGTCAAACCAGGTCTTACTGTTTGCTTTCTTCTTCGATAAGCGTATTAACGGGAAAGCTTCCTCAAAAGCTTCATTTGCCTTTGGAAATCTTCATATAAGTTTAGAGAACTTATGTCAGCGTGTCGGTTATCGAGAAAAATGCAAGAATTTAGTATCTCAATGAATTTCAGTTGGTTGGACTCATTATATATCCTTATTAAGGGCCTTTCGTTTTCATACAAGTTCGCTTTCAACCTATTTAAATGTATAAAAACATATTGAAGTCTATGGTCAGTGATATTTAAGTCGACATTGCCGGAGAACACTTTATTTCCAACAATATTTCTATAGTTAATGAAAATTTGGTCAATCAAACTAGTGGTTCCCGTAGCTGAACTCCTTGTATATGAATTGATTGTAGGATACAATACATATTCTAATAATGAGTCATAAAAATCTTCTACATTGGTATCATTATCATATTTCATTCTACACAAGTTCATATCACCCAACACTGCAAAAACATTTGTGGTATTATGGTTTCTTAGCCATGTATTCATGTTTTCTATGAAGTTCTTTGCATTCTCGGATGGTGATCTATAAATTCCTATTATAGTTTGACATTTTAGTTTGGCGTAATCGAATGTGATACTAACTGAATCTGCTCCTGGTATAAAATCGCAACCACTGTCTATTAGCGAGATAGTTTCTTTACGATAGAATAATACTACTCCTCCCGACCTATTTAATTTACTTGAGTACACTATTCCGTAATCCGGGAGTGAGTTTTTGTACATATCTATGTTATTTATCCAGCATTCACTTAGCACTATTACGTCAATATTTTTTGGTATAGTTTTAAATACGTGTTCGAATTCTAAAAAATTAGCTTTTAGCGACCGTATGTTCATATGAACTACACGCAAGTTGCTCTTATCTGCCTTGCAAAATCGTCTAAATTCTTCTATGTCACTTAGATCCTTACTACTGTGATTTATTTGTGAAGACGTACTGTCCATCATACAGAAATGTTATCGTGTTGTCCTATAAACCACCAATGTTATTCCAACAAAATATGTCCAGATTTCAGGAAGGCAAGAAAAATTACGCACTAAAATTGCACTACACTGATCGTCTTTACGAAGATAGATCTTACCGTCCTTAGTCCAAACATAGTTGTAGTCGTTGGATCTGGCGAACTCCCTGGTTCTGCGTAGCAAATTGTACCTATAGCTAGTCAAATTTTCCTTCGCGTACATCTCCTTCTCTTTGAATAACTTTTTCTTGCTCAGGGCGGCCCTTTTGAGCAGCACAGTGCGGAGTGTTGCGATCACCGTCACAGTTCCTCGATTACGTCGAGTTCTTATCGCCGTTGTTTTTTCTATGTCTTCTTTTTTAATCACGTTACCCCTAAGAACAGAGTTAACAATTGAAGAAAACTTCTCACTGTCGATGATCTCACCTTGATCACACCTCACATTCTCTAGCACGAGGTCTCTATTCAACTGTTGTTGTTCATTGTCGTCGAGCTTACTGGAGAGGTAGTTGTAATCGTCGTTTATGTTCTGTATTTCTCGTCGTAGAGACTGATTCTCCGCTTCCAGCATCTGCCGTTGTACTTTCTCATCTTCCATTTCCCGTTTGATGGTAGATATATCGGCTTGCAGGGCTTGTGTGTGTCTCTCGAAGCTGTCTTTTATAAGTTGGGTCATATTTTCCATGAATGATTTCATCATGGCCTTACAATCATCCATGGAGCAATGTTTGCATGAGTCATTCTTTGGAGCCATTCTGGGTTCACGTAATCAATTATTATGTCGGTCGAGGTCTCGCGGCGGCTGTTGGGAATTAGATTATTGGAATTAGATAGTATTCGCCAGTCCGAAGACTGCCCAGGGCAAACCGCGAGGAGGTTCTACCAAATCTTGCCCCATGGTGGCCCTTAAGAGAGCCGGTGGTTCGTTCTCGGGAGTAACGTCATCTTACACCCTACCAATTCTGCTGAGAGAGTCTTTGACTTTCTCTTTGGTAGCAGTGTCGACTTCCACACTAACTGGCACATGGCTAAAAAGTGGAATGTAGCGCCATTCCGTTGGATTGACAACAGTTGATGTCATCGGATTGCCAATCCGAGCAAGATTATTGTGGACTCTGTCTTGCTCCTCTAGCCTGACAAACTCCTCAAATAAATTTCGCGGCCTTAACTGCGGTCCGCGAGGAGAGCTGACTGTTCGGCGTCTGCATGATTGAAATGAAATGAAATGAGAGGCAGTGGTTTATATACCCCTCTAACGCGACGCAACGTTCAAGTTGACTGATAGCAGATTCAACTTAATGATAGTATTCGCCAGTCCGAAGACTGCCCAGGGCAAACCGCGTGGAGGTTCTATCATGTCTTGCCCCTAGGTGGCCCTTAAGAGAGCCGATGGTTCGTTCTCGAGAGTGAATTGATGGGGTGGTGAAGGCGGGCAAAGATCTGCAATGAAAATGATATGTATTAGAATAGGATATACTATCTCATTTACTTTTCACTTACCAAGTTATCCATCCTTTGGCAGTCTCGCGCGCTTCCGAATAGAAAATTTGTGGAGATGGCCGCGCATTCTCAGGCTGGCATGTAGGCATTTTTTCGTCGGATGGCCGTTATAGCAAATTATTGACTCGTCCAGATTTTGATTGACGAGTACTTCGCGGTCCAAATGATTATCCCGAATAGGGATGTGAAACTCAAACAACCTATCCTCATTCACACGATTCCACTCATCCCTCATGCGCTCCAACTTCTCAAACGCCTGCCTCTCATCACCCCGCCGAGCCACAGTCCCCTCCAACTCAACATTCCTCGCTCTCAACACACTCATCTCCTTCATCATCTCCTCAAACTTCGCTTCTGCATCTCTCATTCTTCTCTCCGCAGCACTCGCCCTCTTCTCACAGTCATCATTCTTCTCTTCCAACTCTCGCGTCTTATTCTTCAAATCAGTCACACTACGCCTCATTCGAATATTCTCATCCGCTACCTCCTTCGACTTCAGTTCCTTCTTTTTCAACTCATCCAACTCCTTCACGACTTCATCCTTCACCTTCTTCAAACTCTCATACTTATTTACCAACAAATCATGCGCCATCTGCTGCGACACATGCTTTTTCTCTTCATCCTTCAACCACCTCGCCGACTGCATACGAATCCCACCACTCTTCACTTTTGGGGAAGATGAGCTCTTCGGGGGGTCGGCGATGACAATGTTTGACTCCTCCGACGACGAAGAGCTCAACTTCCTCACACGCTTCCTCACACGCTCCCTATCTAAATCCACATCATCCTCATCATCACTCTCAAGCACTCTCTTTCGCCCAATCTCAGCCTCCAACGACGCAACTGCTCTCGCCAACTCATCATTCTCAACAACATTCTCAACCTTACCCTCTCGCTCCATCGCCAACATTCGCTCCTCTCTTCAACAATCAACTGCGTGAATCTCAAGTCATTCACCAAACCTCCACTACAGTCAGCATGCACTCTGTAAAAACGCGCCTCATCCTCATCACCCTTCAACACTCTACACTTCACACACGCAACCCTATTCAAGATAATCATGTGGCCGGTGCCCGCCTTCTTCACATGCGCCTTGGCGTCCGCACTGCGATTTATTCGCCCACAGGTACACATTTTAATATGGAATTTGCGGTTCTTATCGTTAGCCATGCCTGAGATTTCTTGTTAACTGTAAGATAATGAAATTTGTATAAGTTTGGAATCATGTAGCACAGTCATATTCCTAAAGCATTACACTTAGTCAGGAATGATAGATTTGAGTATAGTGAGTGGCACTCGATCCCGTCGACAGCCCGAAGGCCTTGTACTGATCACTAGGGAAGTGAGAGATCTTCCCCGATACCCGCTCTTTACAGCTGAAGACATCATTGTCACTGCCCCGAAGTGGTAACAGCAACGCCGAGTCAAAGGTAGTGATCAGTAGCTGGGATCTAACCCCTCAAAGCTGCCTTAGACTTAGTTAAATTTCAAATCTGATAGCAGATTTGAACTCAGCATACTTAAAAACCTTAGTCTACATGTTAAAACTTTGAAAAAACTGAAAATTAAGAATTTTTAAAAAATTCCGCATTTTACTACTCATACTACTTTTAAAAAATTTTATCAGTAGTAAAGACACTATCAAACTCTATCATACAAACTTTGAAGTAAGAAGATAGCTTGCCTACTTCAAAAGATAGAGTCCTTTGAAACACCCGATATCGGGAGCTCAGAGCGACGACAGTCGCTTACCTCGTCTTTCGATGAAGTGATGAGACTTACGTTGTCGGGGGTTTATATATGCTCGGAAGAAAACTTAAAATGGCTCTATCTCCGAAAGTATTTATCGTAGCGACATGCGGTTTGTTGCAAATGATTCTTCTCATCATTCTCTATCATATGACACCTTCTCATATGACCACGGGAAGTCGGTCCGTCAGCACATGTCCATGTAACATGCCACAAGTGAAAAAATTCCTAAGTGTGAGAGCTCCAGTGTGGTGAAAATTTTGAAAAATTTTAAACTTCCAAATTTCGACCTGGGACCTTCACCAAAACATTTTTCATCAAATTTCACTGACCTCCCCCCCTCGTTCGGAGAAATTTATCCATACAAAGCCACTCTGACACTTAGGATTTTTTCAGGTGAGCTCCGACCTAAAATCTTGTAACAGCTCTAACTTTTGAACGAAGACAGATATGAACAAGGCGTTTCTTTCACTGAATTTGTCTCACTCTTAGCTTTCAAACGAGCTATTGCACGACAAAATCCGTCCACTAGAAGCCAAGATCGAAGCTAGCTCTCCCGAGGGGGGGGGAGGTCCGTGAAATTTGATGAAAAATGTTTTGGTGAAGGTCCCAGGTCGAAATGCCACACTTTGGAAAATTTTCAAAATTTTACCCATACAAAGCCACTCTGACACTTAGGATTTTTTCAGGTGAGCTACAACAGTCCACCCTCCCAACCTGGCCGGCACACCACGCCAACCTGGCCGGCACACCACGCCAACCTGGCCGGCACACCACGCCAACCTGGCCGGCACACCACGCCAACCTGGACAGCACATCACCGCGCGCTATACGACGGCCGGCCAGAGGGGGGGGACGTCAGCGAACCTTTCGGACTCACTTGGCCGGCACACCACGGCACTCTGTCGTTCCAGAGGGGGGGAGTCAGACTCAAAGCACCACGGCGGCCAACCACGACACTCTGCCGTTCCAGAGGGGGGGAGATCAGCGACGGCGGCCATCTTGCGCTATCCAGAAGTGGAGTTTTACTTACTACTCACATGAAAGATACAATTTGCCCAACTTTATAAAAACATATGTCAACAAAGTCGTGACACTGTCCCAGTTTACATACCACTATCATACACAGGAATATCACAATTCACCAAAAATGCCACATCATGCTGAAACTCGTTCTGCACAACGAGTTACACTAACTTCCACTATATTGAAGACTTCAGGACACTGAAGTGAAACAGAAGAGAAGTGCACTTCATTTTCCAGCTGATTAATCCACAATCTTCTGCTCATTGAACAGCTTTGAAATTTGATTCATTGCACTGACCAACACTAAGACACATCGTTGACGGTTTCTGAAAATCCTTTGGGTTAGCGTAGACGACCTGTTGAAGAAAAAAGGAATAATATTTACAAGATGCTAACTGTTTACTTGTAACAGTAGAACTAAGGACTGACTGTCACAGTCAGATCCACAAATCACGATCGACATTGACTGTGATATTCACGAGCAGAAGCAAGTAAACACGTCTAGCTAGATCACGTATTTTCTGCAAAATGAAATTGGGTCATTGTTGACTGTGTCTCACATAGAAAATGAAAATGATCACGTTCCTGATCCATTGTCGCATTCATGGGTTGTAAATAGTTTTGTCTCAGATTCCTGCTCCTTACCAGGCCACTGTGGCGCGGTTATTCCGACGCAAAAATTCGCAAGAATTTATGCGTGCGAATAACGATTTCCTTCGTTTCTCACCATCGGTATGCTGATATTTGATTTTATTTTTTTTACAAGAATTTATACATTCTCATACAATGATGAAAATCATCCCAGCAGCCATTTATAATGCACATACAGATACTTAAACAAATCAATCAAACTACCCTGGATGAATTAAAGAGCAAGGTTTCGATGTCTCCTTAGTCAATGAATACATGCAATCATGGAAACACGAAATAAATAAATATTATAATCAATTTATCATTCAATCCAATTAATCTTTTATATTTCAGAGATGAAGCAAAAATGTTGCGCACGAATCTCCAACAGCGTCAATCGTCATCATGCAGTGATCAAACTAGATAATAGAAGGAATAGCCTTCTAGACGTTTCATCTTTCGTTTTCAGCACGATGTAAATATATGGCCCATTGTACATGCGTTGGCATTCTGAGTTCATTGTGGAGTTGCACTTCAACCATACACTTCAACGAGGAGGTTATGAACCATGAAGGATATATTGCAGACCAAAATACATTTGACTTGGAGTGGAACAGGATGAAGACAGCTTGGTGCTGAAAAAGAGTGTGGTCGCAGCAAAGGCTGGGCAGGCATAAGAGAGACCTGATGGTGGAATTCGGAAGTGGAAAGCGCTGACAAAGAAAAGAAGTTGCGTTTCAAGCAATGGCAGCAAACCAAGTGTGAGGCAACTAAAGCTCTCTATAAAAATGTAAAGAGATCAAGTATCACTATCAAATGAGACCGATGAATTGCAATAAAAATTATTATTGATGAAGTTGAAGATAGTTGATGCAAAAAACGTCAAATTGACATAGGGCATATGCATCAAGCACTCAAATGACATATGCATATCAAACATGCTCACTTATGTCCAATCTTTAATTGCGCATGTAAGTTTATAGCAACGATCACAATTGGCATAAACCATCTGCACTTACATGTAATTATGCCATGCCTCTCTGGAATTTATTTTCTAATATCATGTAAGTATTAAGGTCATTATCATTGTATATCATGTCATTTGCCTGAAATTGAAGGCGTTTTAAAATTAACTACTTAGCTACTAATGCTGTCATTCATTATTTTTGTGGCTGTAACAATTTGCAATACCTATCACGAGCAACGCAGTTCGTTCAGGGGAAGTGAAATTAATTTGAACATGTCCCGCACAAACTATATTACAGATCAGGCCACATCAAGCCAAAATCCTCTGACAGTGCCCCATCGAAAAAATGGGACTACATACATTTAAATTATATAAGCGAAAAATGGACCTAAAAATACAAAAGAATTACAATTTTAAACATGCATATAGTCAGTCTTTTGATATCAAAATTGCCATACTTTTGCGAGAGGATTTTTTCAAATGATTGTCGTCAATTGCTAGCAGGCTAGACGACCATTGATGTGACTTTGTATCGAAGTTGGTCTTAAGGATCATACTTTTAAAAAAATTTCCTGACAAACATATCAGTCAGATTTTTATATGTATAGCATCTGAATGAAATCATATTGCTCTACTCGAACTGAAGTAATTAAACTCTAAGTGATAAGTTGCACATAAAATTCAACTTTCCAAAATTTGCGGAAGTGCTTTCGAATTGTTCCTCACCTTCATTTTTCGCCTCTATACCGTACCGCGCAACCGCGAAAAAATTTTAAATACTGATAGCACGAATCGTAAAACTCGATCACATGCACATAGAATTCCTGTGATACAGCAAATAAGAGCTTCATCTGTAATATTTCAATTTTAAACTACTAAATATTGGAAAGTCATTCCCTTATGGTTACTCATGGCTACTTATTTCCTGTAAAATTATCAGTGAATTTACATCATAGCCTCATGGCGCCTCTTTCAGAGCTGTGTCGGCTAGTGATAATCCAAGCGACTTGCACTGAATCCTTACT